>WSLO01000995.1:0-11043 GCA_019677385.1 Ceratobasidium sp. 392 | reverse complement strand
TTACCTTGAGCGTTTAATTTGGTTCTTTTCATCCACAACACTCGAACCAGATATCTCCACACCATCTTTAATATCCATGCCGAGGAACGATGTTTTCCGACTTAGGCGCTCTAGCTTTGTTCTACCGCAGGTTCCCCAAACTACGCGGCCTCTGACTCGACCTAGACTGAACCCAGAATCTACCGACTTGAGCCCGGCCGTTAGGTCTCTATACCGAATTTTTCTTCGTGCAACCTCTGCGAGTGTTCTACACCATTCGAACGGGACAAGGTGTTTGAGAAGTAGATACAGACCGATTTTCGAACAATACTTTCAGTTGCACCGATTCCAAGCACTCCAAAACAACGATTCTGCTGAGATTCGAGAATGGGACGAACGATGTATGTATCGCCATTGTCGAAGTTTCCCCCTGACTCACTTTTAGAAGTGGACAAGACGCTCTGCTTACTGCAGAACTCTGCGACCTTCCGGGGGCTTCCCCACCAGCTCACCCGTAATCTGTCCCTGCTGGTGAACGCGCGTTACAAGGAGCAAGCACACGCATCGTTCCCAAAATGGGATCCAAACCGGGGGATGGGCAAGACGTCCCCCCAACCGGAATCTCCTACCACAGCACTTGCCGCCAGGCTAGATCGGTACATGACGGAAAATCTCGAACTGGCAGAGGGAACGGCAAAGATTGTTCTAGGCCGGTAGAGTCGGGAAGCTGAACATTTCATCGATCCCCTACATCGCTTGGTCTCGGCGGTATCCTTTGAAGCCAAGCCGTGCTATTAATGACCGAGCTCATTCTATGGGGCCGATCAGTCAGCATTACTGGGCGGATAGCCTATCTAGCTTCTTTTGGCGATCGTCGCTGCTGTGCATAAGCTGCGGCGCAAGTCCGACTGCGCCATACCATGTGCATCGCAGGTACACACCTCGTCATTTATGCAGGTTTTGTGCAAGCCTATGCTGTCTTTGTGCGCCAGAGCATCACGAGTTATGCTCTCCGCACTCGAGTCAGCGCTTTTCTAGGGCGGGGCCTATTGATTGTGACTCGCCCGTGGTGACCGCATGGTGCACGGGTCCTGAAACGGCACACAAACAGACTTGACCGAAAAAGCCGCTGGCTAGACGGCCCAACGAGCGTCATAAAACCTGCCTTTGGCGACGTTGGAGTGGCTATTGTCGTTGTGAGCCCACCCCCGTCTTGAGTTCAACAGCGATGTCTCAACCAAATCAACATTTGCGTGTGCCGCCCACGTACGCCGCGTCGCTCAACTCGGATTTCAGCACATCGGATGTGGTCAGCTCTTCGGTTCCACAATACTCCCGAGCTGCCTCGCCTGATGAGCGAGTGCTCGCTGGACATCCTGTTCGAACGTTCAGCGCGCTCAGTACGCGAGACCTACCGTCCCGGTTTGAGTTCTCAACGCAACACGCGACTCTGGACCTGGGCGAACGAGACTGGTATTGCCCACTCCCTTGCTATGGATATAATGGTACAATAGAAGGAACAGTACGCGTACATCAGATTGAGACTGTTTCAAAGGTTGAAATCTCGGTACGAGTGCCGCCTGCTCAGTACCCTCTTATACCTTCTCACATGATCCAATAGTTGATTGGCGAGGTCAATACCGTAGTTTCTGAGCAAGCGGTCCCTTCACAAGGCGCATCCAAACGCTTTTTGAAGCAGAAATTAACGATGTGGGAGTCATCGTCTGGAGTAAATGCTCAGCAGTCGAACCATACCTTTGCTATGTCGTTCCCCAGCGAATCGAATAACCCCAATGTCATGTCGCTCCCTCCTTCTTGTCGGTTTATTACAAACGTTTCATCGGCGCGAGTTCAATATAGAGTGCAAGTCGATTTGTTCAGGAAAGGACTAAGGAGGCACAAACGGTACGCGAACACAAATCTCATGAAATGCATAACACTAGCTGAGTGTGTTCAAGCTTCGAAGTTGAAGTCCTGTATCTCCCCAAGTCTTTCGCGCCTACCCTACAAGTTCGCCCGATACAAATAGATACAAAGAGCTCCGAGCAGTGGACGCGGCATGCGCTTATGCCAGCCCAACCATCCGGTCGTGCCAGCCGCGAGAGTCCTCGAGAGCTGGTAGTTGAGGTGCGTCTCGCGCATACAAGGATAAACTCGTAGCTAACAACAATAAATTATCCCAGTTCTTCCTCCCTTCTCAAGATACTCTATCGGCGACATCGGTTCTGCCTTATACTATGCGCATACATTCAGCGTCGTCAGCGGCTTCCAGTGCTTCTCATAACCCCGCATCCCTGGCACTCGTTGAAGTCAGCATTCAGCTAGTCAAATCCACCATTGTTATAGTTCATGGACTTCGGAAACGGAGAGATATTGTACTAGCGACCGGCGTCACATCGTCAGACTACCAAGGCACAACCGTAGACGACAGCGAACCTGTCACGAGCTCGAGTTCTATGGATGGAGTTCGCGTCGTCAACGGAAGTTTGGAGGTGGGCGGACGGAGCGGATCTGAACTATCTTGGGAGTTCCCAGACTTTGTTGAAGTCAAGGTGTGTTTTGCTGTGACTCTCCGGGATTACTTACTTATACGGTATTGGTGACAAATAGTACTGCTTGATTGTTTCAGCTAAACCCCCCAGTAACGTGCGAGCTTTGGAAGGAGTGTTCCCAACCTTCCAAACAACCATCGATATTGTCATGAAGACACACACTAGACAAGAGGAGCCTTATAGCGACGAGGACGTGGACACAGACCCATCTATAGGCCTGTTCGATGCAGCAATGAATGACTCCAGAAGCTCTCAGTAATCTGCATTCCCAGCTATTTTGACTATAGTTTCATCTTTGTTTCTGTTTTGTCGCTTTGTCCAAACCACATAGATTTCAATCGCAATAGTTATCGTTCTACTATCATATGCATACCTGGTTCGCGAGGGTTTCAACCTAGACATCTTCAGGCCTGACACGAAGGCTTTGTAGCACTAAAGCGCTGGGGCAAGAAACTAGATTTTCCATTAAATTATTCTGTACATCGACAACAAGGGTTTCTAACATACAACTTGTTCAACTAAGTATACATAGTACACTGCAGTCCCCAGGGTAAAAGTGGAAAGAAGAGACAATTAAAGACACTCAACTAGCCCTAATCAAAACGCAAGCGAAACACCTCCCCATGTGTGGTTGCGATACAAAGAGTTCCCTGGGTATCATCCAAGTCAAGTGCAGCAACCGTACTGGGGCTTATGATTCGAGGGAGTTTGAGCCGCCGCACGTACTCTCCACGACGTTCGGCGTGACAAGTCGGGAAGGTTGCAACGTAAAACGTGTATTCGAACTTGTCCAATTCGTCGTCTCCTATATCTTCCGGGTCTTCGTCGTCAGAATCAAGATTCGTATCATCGCTGCGAGCGAGCCATACGACGTTTGTCCCGCCCTCGCCGAAAGAGATGAGGTCGTACCCGGTAGGTCCCTTAACGATTGAGTTAATACCCAGTGTATGCGCAAACGTGTGTTTTAGCGGTGCTCCGTCGAGAGCATCGTCGGGAGAAGACAATGCACTGTTCGCAGAAAGGTATGTAGAAGTAGTCGAGTCTGAGGAAGGCGTCGAGGCAGGAGAAGCCAAAGGAGTCAAAAAGTGATGGGTCAGGCACCGGACTTTCGAACTCTCGTTCTCAAGCTGACGCAATGACATGCTATTCACATGGTCAGAGCATTTTTTAAACCTATGGATAAGTGACTCACGTTAAAACCGACATCTTACCGCCGTATGGTATCCGGTCACGGGCACTCATGTGACTCTTTTTCAACATGGTATATCCCGCCCCAAATGTTCCAACACCCTGGTCCTTGATCTCCCGTGTTTTAGATCTCTTTGGTGGCAAAGATATCTGCATGGTTGCCGGAGCCTCGTCACCACCATTGCTAAGCGGGGAGGAAGCCGAGCCATCCTCGTCCGAATGTACAGGAAATCCGCCGCCAACGCGGGCGACAGTTTGCGGCCCGTGACCTGCGACCAGAGATAGCATGCGTCGAATATTTTCCACAGTATAAGTGTGCAATACAGACTGCTTCGAGTCTTCGGCATAGAGCACAATTTCCTCCGGGAACGAGATTACATCAAGGTCGCAGTCCGTCTAGAAAGAGCATTTAACGTAAGACTTTAAATAAACTGAGTCAGCTTACCCGCAGATCTATGCCTGTATCAAGAAGAATCCCATGGCCTGTCTTCCAGTCGTAGATCTGCAAAGCAGCGGATCTTTTATCGTGGAATGGCCCGACTACACCTGCCAATCCTCGCTAAAACATCCATAAATTAAGCGTATTGCTGGGTATGTAGCATGTCACGCACTTCCAAAAATAGTCCTGTTATCGGGATATCGATTTTGGCATCGAGTACTTGAGTGATAGAGACCCCAGGATTGGAGGGTGGGAAGTTGATCCTGAACACGCTGAACCGACCAGAATCCGCATCGTCATCACTATAGATACGGTTAGTTGAGTTTCCGTAGATGTAGGATGAACACATACGTGTCATGCGCGCCTGTGGCCAGGCCTATCAACGTCGCTTGTTCTTCCTGAAGCACCTCGCAAGTATGGGTGTAGTTGTCCATCTGCGTCTGAAGTGTTGCAACACACCCGGATTTTTCGGGCGTCACGTCCCAGACGGAGAGTATACCGCTGCGGAAAAATATCACAACATATTTGCCACCACAAATCTAGCGTATCAGTGTCAGGAGAGAGCTTCAGCAGACCGAGCAACTTTCATCACACCTGGCCTAACCAGCTTATTTGACCCCACTTGCGACCTGTGTTGATGATCTGGAAAATGGGCCTAGCAGCTGGTCGCTCTTTCAGGAAATTGCTCTCTATCCGCGCCGCCTGCGACACGGAGCTCTCAAGCTCACGAGCGTCCAGCGACTCGAGGCTTCTCCACTGTGGTAATGGTATAGCTCTCCGACGCTGAATCACATCAGCAAGAGCGGCCCTGTTCAGATTCAATCAAGTTCCGGGTTAGGCTTCAATGGCTGGCGCAGAGGGGCCCTCAACTCACCACACTGGTCGAGTTTGGGTAAACTGATAAAGATGTCGGCATGTCTTGCAAAGGGGGTATGAGTATGGGCACCATAAGTCATAGATATCACCAAAAGCACCTTGCGCAGACTTATGACGTCTTGTACAGGCAGGCATCCTATCACGCCCAGCAATACATCGTAAGGCAAGACGGTAAGGCGACAAGTAGTCGATGACAAGGACTCATGCGAAAGACCAAGCTTAGAGAGTGTGCAGACAACCATCCAGCTGGGGCAGATAGCAGACTGTGGATTGTGACGAGAATGAAAACAAAAGAGAGTTTGTTGGGTGTTGTGACGGCACCGCAAATCAACAGAGCAAACAAGGTAGCTGCAAACGTCACAGTTCAGGGTCTGCGGATGATCCCAAGTTCGTCATAGTCGATGTACACGATCTCGTCATAGAAGCGAAGTAATTTTATGCGCGGAAGAAGTACGCGCGGACAACGCAATGGATGGTGGTGGTCGAAACGAAAGGCCATTCGTTACCTCTGGCTCTGACGTCTCAGGGTTTTTTTGAATTCGTCGGGCATGTACATGACCTGCCAAATACGTTTGCCCTGGTGAGTTTACTTGGATCATGACGTCTCCCCTCCTAGTTGTTCATACTACAACAGAAAAAAATATACTCCAAGGTTATGTATACTTCGACACATCTACTACATTGTGCTCAAATAGTAAACCATCACAAGAGGCCAGCATCCTTAGAATCATCATGTACTGGCACGAGTTTCGCACGTTCATCGTCCAGTGACTCAAAAGTATACAATCGTGCTTCCACATTAGACCAAATCTAAATTGTTCGGATGAGTCAATGGATAAAGCTGGACGCATACATATGGCTACTTACCCTCACTCGATCATAATACCCATCCAATCCAACGATATATCTCAAGAAATTCCCGTGAGCTACAACCACAACGGTTTCTTCCGGACGATCACGAATAAGTCTCCGAACCCATTGGGCCCGTGCCCATAGCACTTCAGGATCAGCAGCGTAGACTCCTTGCTTTTTGTTCCAGTCATCAGTGAGAGGGCTAAAGTCCAACTTCCCCAGATGTTTGATGTCCGTCGTGTACTCGGGAGTGGACTCAAGAACCGTTCGTTCCGAGCCTCTGTCGCACGCTAGATCATTGATCTCCTGCAGTTGTGGGACTAGGAGTACGCGATCGTTGGGTAACAATTGCTCCACTGCCTTGGGAAGAGCTGAAAGAGTTGTCGATAGAGCACGACGTTGAGGGGAAGTTAAAATAAGTTCTGCCAAGTCCTGAATAGTAGTTGCTAAGGGAGTCTTGCTGAATTCGGCGCACTGGGAACGACCCAGTTCGGTGAGAACGGCATCGGGGACTTAGAATGGGGTGAATATCTAGAAGAAAAATGCAGTTCAGAGTAGCTTAGCTTACTAGTAAAATCGTTAGCGATGCTGTAGTTTACTTATTAGCTCGTATCTCTGTTAATTAGAGCACGTTAGACTTACTTGCACTCTGCTTGCCCGTGCCGGATGAGGTAGACTTTCTTGTGTCCCTGTGTCGCATCGTTCATCATGGATGGTATGGGTAGAGAGATTCAAAGTTAGAGGGGAAAGCGAGAAGCTGGAGCTGATACTCATATTACTCAGGAATGTCTGCAGAACAGCTTAACGAGCCGGCGTGGGACGAGCGAGATGAGGTGCCATTGAGAACTAAGCAGGTAAAGGTTCTATTTTTCTCGCGTTTTTGGTTTGATCGGGACTTTACCGAGGATATAAGCGATGTTTCGGCGTAGTAAGTTGTTATAGTAGACGTATGTTGTGGAGGAGAACAAAATGGTGGGTGCCTGGTGGTGCTGTAAAGTTTCATTCGAGACTCATATTTGGTGGCCAAACATCACGTGCTTTTGACTTGCAAGTTGCAACAGCTCAGTAATTTCTTTGCCAGATTCACCAACGACCTGGCCAACGTCTGCCATGAAAGTTTGTCCCATAACTGATGCTCGACGCATGCAGCATCTACCACTCTGGCATGCAGGGTTGTTCTCAGGGGACTAAATGCACCAACCTCTGGTTAGGGGCTCGGGCCTGAAGGAATTGCAAAAGCGCCCCTATGTTACTCTTGCCTTACCCCCGACGGCGCTCGTACGAGTCTCGTCCGACCACGACCACATCATTTTCATTCGACACAACCAGACACTTCGAAGTTATACAATGGTATACCCCAGTGGCGTTGTTCCTCTGTCTCTTCTACTTGGAGCTAGTGGAATGACCGCTTCTGCAGCCGCAATGCCGTCCTGTAGCAGCCAAGACCTGTCAACATACATGGTGAGACTTCATTTTTATGCTCTCCCGTACGTCTGGTTTAGCTATTTCTAGGGCGGAAGGTTGTGTGAGAAGTCCACAGTAGCAAACATGAGCCCTCCAGATGCAGACGCACCTGCAAGCCTAGATTTAAACCCAGATAGCACTGGGTCTGCCGGGTCCATCTCAGACATCCTTGGCCTCACTAGTCCCGTAGAAATCACAACCACCAAGGATATATCTAGTGATCGACTCCTTTTGAAAGCATCTGGCGTTTCTCTCCATGGTGCCCCGCTCAGCGTTGATGACGAAGACCCCGCGGGAAGCACCGAACAGACGACAAGATGGCTTAACTCACAGCAAAAAACCCATGATGGAGTAGACGGCTATCTGGATATCGTTGGTCCCTCTGATGATGGTCCTATGACGGTAAAGATCGCAAACCTTAGGTTCCCCAAAAGTAGTACTGGCCATAATCCGTTCGAACTTGGCCCGGAAACAGAGCTTGGCTCCCTGATATTTCTCGCTCCTACTGAGCCCTCTGAGGTGTCACCGGCTACGCTTGGCGCTCAGGTCTCAAATCATACGACGGCTATGTTTGATCCTCGTTCTGTTCCTCTGAGCGTGTTCTCCGCTTACAACACTACTAGTTTTTCTACCCACAACAACACTAGTCTTGGCTCTTTTAACCCTACGAGTGCTAGCTCTACTATTGGGCTTGTCACGGTCCGACTAAAGGCAGATGCATCCGTAGGCAAATCGGATGTGCGGGAGAGCCTCTGTGTCACATATAACAACAACTACGATCAGATTCAAGGCGAGCCGCCAATGCGCCTCCAGCGGTGTAGCGACTCATATATCCCTGGAGCCCCTTCTGCTTCTCATAGCTCGTCCGAAACCCAGCTCTGGCAGTATGATCCAGTGACTCGAGAGGTGCAGCCCCTGTTGTCCAAGGTAGAGGCAGCGAACGAGTCTGAACTCGTGGATGAACCTTCGTCAGTATCTACTGGAATTGAAACAGCTACATCAAGTGGGATTATGGTTGTGGAAACCGCACCTCCAGTTTATACGGGGGCTGAATCTACATCTGCATCTGCGGTGCAAGGACCGACCGTTACGTCGGCTGAGGTTCCTCCTGCTAATTCGGAAGTCCCAACACATAGCATGACTCGGCGAGATGAAGGCGACGACCTCATGAAGCACAAGTCGAAGCCCGAGTATTCGAAATCGCCGAAACTAGACTCGGCCATTCAGAAGCAGGATACTCTTGCCCCCTCTCTGGTGGCAGTACCGCTAGTAGAGCCATATAACCTTATATTCACCCCGAAGAGTAGTGTCAAGAACGCGTCGGTCAAGGCACCTCGGCTTCCGGCGTAATTCAAGTGATCTGGTTGTCCTTGTTCCCTCATTTGTAGATTGTTCAAGAGAAATATACGTTATACACTATGCATTAGATGTCGTCTTCTGGTGCATCATCGATCATTTTTGCGTATTCCTCCGCAGATACAAAGGTCGGGAGTTGACGTAGTTTTCTACGTTTCTCCCGTTTGCTCTCTCCTGCGTCCGCTTTTTTACGTTTGCCGTGTGATGGTTCTTCGTCAGAAGAGATTTCCTGCTCCTCGGAGAGCTCAATCAAGTCGTCCTCATCCTCTGCAAAATCAACCTCATCACCATCGGAGTCGCCGAGATCGTCTAGTATGCCCCCACTGGCTGCAAACTCGTCCTCAGTGCCTTCTACTTCAGATGCATCCTCTCCGTCATCGCTGCCACTCTCTTCGTCAGAACCAGAATCGTCTGACATATCCTCGAGCCCGCTAGGTAGACTATCGCTGTCGTCTCCCGCTTGTTGAAGTTCAGGCATTGACGATTGCATGGCCTGCAAGCTCCAATGTCAGCTGAGTACGGTGTGATACGCACAAAGGCGACGCACCTTCCACACTTCGTCTTCGTCCATCGCGCTCTCATCCTCATCCTCGTCCTCGCTTTCACTCCCTTCTGATTCTTCCGCAGAGCTCTCTCCGTCGTCACTACCAGACGCATCCGACTTGTCAGCTTTGTCTTTTTTGCGCTTCTCGGCCTTGCCAGCGCGGGCCTGTTGCTTCTCTATTTTCTTTAAGAAGAATTTGTGGAAGAAGAGCTACAGCACAATCGTGCAAATAAGCATAACTATTGAACCATTGGCACAGTTTCTAACGCACCTGATCAGCCGGAACATCCTTGACGTTCTTTTGCCAGAACGTCTCGTCATTCATAGTTGTAGCTGAATCCACCGTGTCTTTCATTAGTCGCACTCGCGTTCCATCAGGATCGTGCGCTGCGGGGTGCATCACTGATACTGGACGAGGTTTAAGCTTCTTTGGATTGCGGTATACGAATCGATCGAGGAAGTGCGCCAGAGTGTTTAGGCCGAGGTCTGGAGTCGCTGTCAGCTGATCTCCTGTGAGAAGTTGTTTGGCATGGAGAGAGACGGAAGGGTGATAATGGTTTAAGAAGGGAAGCTGGAGGGTGCTTGTCAGCAGTGATTCGGTTATGGCATTTTGTGTGCTCACAAGCTCCCAAAGACAGGTTCGGTGCGCATTTGCCCATTGAGGATCCCGTTTCTTAGAGTCGTATGATCCATCTCCTCGAGAGGGGTCGTCAACATCCTCAGCAGCTATGGTTTGGTTCCGTTTCACTTCAGAGTCCTTGAGTAAGTCTCGGAGCCCAGGGGTTGTGTTAAACAGCTGGGTGTATGCTGTTAGAACTCAGTACCACGTTATCCTACGCCCTACATACCTCTCCAAGGAGATACAACGCCCCGCATATAAACGGAGGTTGATGCACAGTAAGTGATTGCAACGTTCGCTTCACAAATGCAGTGACTCGACGGTAGGAAGTGTCGGCCTTCATTGCTTTGAAGAGCAAGTTCAAGTACATGGCCTGTTTTGACGACGTCAATAGTCTGGGATCCAAAAGTGAGTCGTAAAGCGTCCGGTAAAACCGATCGGATATCGACTGCAAGAAGTCTAGGTTAGCTTACTTCTCATGGCTGTACCATGCGAAACCTACCTGGTTTGCTGAGGAAACCTTCTCGATAAGCACTAGAGCTTGGATGCTAATGTTAAACGGCGCGGAATGGGTGATACGGAACAGTGTATGCAGGTGCTTGTCGAAACTAAGATATCTGATTAACGCACGAACAAGCTCAGTGAAGATAAATAAAACACACATAGCCGTATCCGTCTTGGCAAAAGGCAGCGCGCGATGTACGCCTGTTAAAAGCGCAGCAATCAACTTGGCGTTCGAGTCCTCTGTTTCGGCAAATACAGCTTCGCCATTCGGTCCTTTCCCCTTCTCCCCCTTCCCCTTCCCTTTTGCCTTTTGCCTAGCCTTCTCACGAGCGTTCGGACGGTACATTCGTTCCTCCTTCGGCTTGTTCTCTTCCTCGCCAGTGGGCTCCTCCCCTTTACCTAGTATATCCTCGAACAGCTGAAAGTACAACCCGACCAACGCGGCGGCAATGTCCTTATCCCCAGGCGCAAGCGTAAACTGGTTGAGGGTGATAACGCCATAATACCGCGCATGCGCCTGGTCTTTCTGTAGTTTCAATACAAGAGAGGTCATTTCTCGTACAATCACGCCCTTCATCGAGGGATGCGGAACGAGCAATTGAAGGATGTGGAACGAAGCTTTGGAAGCGACACTTCTATCGGAGTCGCCGAGTTTGTTGACGAGGAGTCG
>WSLO01000992.1:0-11067 GCA_019677385.1 Ceratobasidium sp. 392 | reverse complement strand
GGGCTGACATGATAAATTATTTCAATTATTACCTCCAGCCATGACCGCAATGGCTACGTTCGTGACGCGATCTCCGTTATAGAGGCCAACGTTTTCTTCGGAACTGAGCTAAAACAAGCACTCTTCTCACGAGCCTAAAAAGACCTTATCGCCATGAGAGTTTCTCCCGTTCCCCCGCCCCCGCAAAGAAGCTGCAGTCCTGCCTGAACGTAGCAACTGGTTTTATCTCCTGGGTGCGACTCGTTTTACTCTCTCTCGCCCGTCTGCTCTGCGCTGCGTTTCACTTTACTTGCATTTTCTAACCCGACCCGCTTTTCTAGCTGCTATTCGAGAAGATGTCTTCGTTGTCGTCACTCCAGTTTTCTGAGTTTACTGCGCTTCCTTATTCCGTTCAAGAGCACATTATAGACCTCGTGGACCACTATGACACTTATCTGGCGCTGGCTATAACTTGCAGATACCTCTCAGAGCTCCGTTTAAGGAGTATGTATCAAACGTATGTCTGGATCAAGGATCAGACTCATGATTGTTCTGACCAGACGAGTCATTCAGGCTGGAGTTTTCTGTGTTTGATATCGGGAAAAAACGGTGGCCCAACCTTCAACACACTGCTCAATTCAATAAGGTCCGTTTTTTGCAATGCATTTATACCCAAACTCTGAAGGCGAAGCCAGAGATAGCTGGTGAGATAATCCTCGTATGTGTGTTCTATATCTCACTTATTACCGGTTTGATCTATGGTACTAGCCTTTACCCAACATCTCACGTGGGACGTAAGTGATGACAGATGTCGGGGTCTTGCCTCGGACCTGGCTGTAAGCCAAATCTGGGACACATTTGAGCAGCTCACGGCGGTTCGCTCGCTCGACCTTCGAGTCAACGTAGCGTCCTATACATCACGACCTCCTAGCCTACTTTTCCCTAATCTTGTACAAGTGAGAATCGAGGTAAGTGGGATGGGTGCGCACTATGCTTGTGTGCTGAAGTTGCTGCTCTCCAGGGAACATTTCCCCAACACGCTCTTGAACAAATCTTATTTGCTTCCCCATACATCAAACATCTAGCTATTAGTCCCAAGACCCGAGAGTACCTGCATCGGCCAGGCGAACCACACGCATACGGTACTGGCATTGAATCCTTCCTTCATACTTGTATCTCCAAACAAGCTTTCCGTGCACTCCGATCCCTTGATATAGGTCTTGAGGGTGGGGTTAATCCTGAGCTTGCGACGCGGTTCATCGAGGTGTCGGCCGAGCGGATCGAGGAGCTGCGAATCGAGTATAATTTTGGAGAACCACTGACGGCGTACGAGAATTGGGTGGTCCCAATGCTGAAGAGCGGCCGATGGAGGAGGCTGAGAAAGCTGACGCTTCCCAAACTTGTTTTTCCAAAGGTAAGAGCTTCTTATCGTGCTGATATATTTCATTAATAACATATCCAGGATTCGGAGGACGATACCAGAACGTATTGTCCAGCACTAACCAGTGTGGTGTACGAATTTTAGGTGGTGGCATTCGCGCACTCCACATTGGTTATCTTCGCTGTACCTGGCAGTTGAAACAGTGTGCCTTTAATAATACTACGTCATTCGCTTGTTTTTTTTTCAAAACCTAATTCCTTAGAGACACATTCAGTAGTTATTAGGGTGGTTCATTTTGGCTCGAATTCCGGTTCCATTCGAGTTCAAACTCCCAAAAGTCCTATGAAAACCCGGAATTTGGCCAGGAGTGGAACGCGGAATTTACCAACTTGAACCACCGTATTGATTCAGTTGATCCATCCGATTTATCAACTAATAAAAAAAATCGTGAATTGATTATATTTGGACGAGGCTGGAAGTTGGCTCACGGAGGAAGCACCCTCGGCCCTCAGGCCGCAGGAGGGGGCTGAGCGGGACACGTGAGTGTCCGTGCAACCACGGCACACTCCAAACCATGATACATGTTCTATTCGGGTGCGCGCTGTATTACAAGGCACGCGTAGCCTTCGCAAGGCATTTTGATTCTTTGCAGGTACCGCAGACTTATTTGGCACGCTTATGGGCCTTCACGTCGTGGCCACCTTTCTAGCGTACTCTTCCGCCTTTCGAAAACTTGCTTGATTTGATTTGTTGTATTTGTTTGTCTCGTATCGTTCGTCTGCTCGCTCTATGTTATCTGCCGCCGTCGTACCCGTACCCGTCCCCCTTCCCTTTGTCTTTCCGTTCACGCTTTTGCCCTGAACTGTGTTCCTGCACTGTGTGCCGCGTGGTTTAACTGATATATCGTGTAACGCGGCGTAATGAATGTATAAAAAAAGGCGGAGCACGTCGTGACCCTTCGTACTCGATCCACAACTACAATACACGTCCGTGACCACTTGCCACGCACTTTTGTGTTTACTCCCACCATCCCGCCCTCATTTGTAGTGTTTTCGAGCGCTTACATACGTATTATTGAGTCTAGCGCTACACTCGCCCGCGCAATCCCGCAGTCGTAATCTGGGTTGGTACGGCCTCACGTCCCGATCCGGACCCCCCCACACCACCGTGTACGCTGGAATAATAATATATGCGTGACTCCTCAGCCACGTACCGCCCCACAAAGCGCCAGCCCGCTTTCTACTCTACCTAACTCTTTCAAATGCGCACAATCGTTGACGACACCCTAGTTCTCTCGATCTGTCACACCTGTGCGCAACAGCCAAGGCCATAGCAAAGGCTTACTTCAGTTCTACTATGCTTACTGCGAATTGCAAAAGTACTTTCCAAGCGCCGAAAAAATTTGTCATTTTGATGGCTCACAAACTTCAAAGAAAATGCCATATCTCAGCTTTTTCTGACTATATCGTCATGATAAGTAGTGTAAAATACTCGCAAAACTTCTGCGAGTAGTTTGGTGCTAGCCATATGTATCCAGACGCGCTCTACGAAAAGTTGCCGTTTGGACAGAGTTTGCTTTCCTCGCGGCAAACAACTAAGTCAATCATTCCCAGTGATATGCAGATTGATTTAAGCCACTCTATGATGATACTTACCAACTTTCACCAGAATTTAATCAGAAATACATGGAGAACTGACAGTGGGGTTGTAGGACCGATTCCGATTACGCCTCTTACACATTCAGAACGCGGTCAGAGAGATTTATGGCGTATATAAGACCTACAAAAGAGCTCATATACTATATCGGCAACACTGAATCGTTGTTATGCACGCTAGAAACGCCAAAGAGCCTCCAAAAAGCTGATTTTCACAAAGTGCGTCTACGTACATGTGGCTAGTACCAAACTACTCGCAGAAGTTTTGCGAGTATTTTACACTACTTATCATGGCGATATAGTCAGAAAAAGCCGAGATATGGCATTTCTTTGAAGTTTGTGAGCCATCGAAATGACAAATTTTTTCGGCGCTTGGAAAGTACTTTTGCAATCCGGTGTAACATCACGAGTAACATTCACCCCCAGTAGCACTGCTGCCAGTCCTTTCCAAGCTTGGCACCACCAAAATCCAGCTGGAACCCGCCACGGCGAGAGATTGCGATGGTGTTGTGGGGACGCATTAGGGGCTCGCGTAGATCTTGGGGAACCCAGACCAGTCGCTCAGCATGTTCGCTGACTATCCACCCATCCTCGCCCAGCTCCCAATGGCTCCAGCCCAACGTCGAACTGCAGACTGAGAGAACAATGAGAAATCAATGATGGTCTCTATATATAGTGAACTGACCATGACACGAGCAGGGCTTGATGACCTGGGGCTGACTGGAGGTAGATTCAGCCCAAGCGTTGATCCTCTGGCGAGTGTGGATGTGCCAAACACGAATATCGCCATCCCCATAGCCAGCGACAATATCTGTACCATCAGGAGAGAACACAATGCACATCACGGTGCTACCTGGGCGGCTAAATGGCTGGCAGACTATTTGACCGGTGCGAGCATCCCAGATGCGCACGGTTCCATCGTAAGAACCAGAAGCGATGTATTCACCATCAGGAGAGTACGAAACTGAGCTGACGCTATCGGTGTGACCTTCCAGCGGTTGGCCAATCATCCGACCAGTAGTTGCATCCCAGACACGTATTGTTGTATCAGAAGAGCCGGATACGATATGGCGACTGCAAGGAGAATATGAAACCGACAAGACCAAGCCAGTGTGGCTTTCTAGTAACTTCTGGACCAATGCTCCAGTGTTGGCATCCAATATGCATATCCTACGATCCAAGCCTGATGCAATATGAGCACCATCTGCAGAGTATGAGACCGAAGTACAATAGCTCCCCTCGATCATATCCCGTTCTCTAGCCTTCCTGCCGGTTTGTACATCCCATATGCATGCGTGATATTTAGATCCGGATACAATGCGAGTACCATCGGGACAGTATGAGACCGCCTGAACCGCGTCCCAGTCATGGCCTTTGAGGGGCTGTCCAACCATGCTACCAGAGTGTGCGTCCCAGATGCGGAGAGTCGTGTCGGAACAAGACACGATGTAGGAGCCGCGAGGAGAGCATGAGACTGAGCGGACAGGGTGAGTGTGTCCTCGAAGCGGTTTTGTGACCATGTCGCCAGTGCGCGCATCCCATATTCGTACTGTGTTATCACTGGAGCCAGATACAAAGTAAGCACCATCTGGAGAGTATGAAATCGAGTTAACCGAATCAGCATGAGCTCGCTGGCTGAGCTTCATCCCATTCTGGTTGTTATAGCAGCCTACGACTTTATTGCTTGCGCTAGGTACGAGGTCCATAGAAACAAGAGAGTCCCACTCTAATTCAATGCCACCAGTATCACCTACACATAGACCTAGTGGTGGTGCATCCATTTTGCTAGTATCCGCATCCCAGATGCATATGGTATGGTCGTAAGAGCAAGACGCAATGCGCATACCATCAGGGGAGTATGAGATTGAGTTGACTGGATCAGCGTGGCCATCAAGCAGCTCGCCAACCAGATGATTGCTTTTCGCATCCCAGACACGTACTGTCTTATCATAAGACCCGGACACGATATGCGAGCCACTGGGTGAATACTGAACAGACAGGATATCCCTGGTGTGTCCCTCGAGTGGCTGTCCAACGGCCAGTCCAGTGCGTGTATCCCACACACGCAAGGTCTTGTCGCTGGAGCCAGAGACAATGTATGCGCCGTCAGGAGAGTATGCAACTGCAAGGATGAGCCTAGTATGACCTGTTAGCTTTCCAGTTATTTGACCAGTTTGTACGTCCCATATGCATATAGTGAGGTCCCATGAGCCAGAGGCAATGCTGTCACCACCAGGAGAGTATATAACTGATCTGACTACGTCTGTGTGACCCTCGAGTGGTTGTCCTACCATCTGACCTGTATGTTTGTTCTAGATACGCACCGTACGGTCCCACGAGCTAGATGCGATATGGATGTTATCGGAAGAGCATGCAACAGAGTTGACCTGGCCAGAGTGGCCCCTCATTGGCTCTCCAACGGTGATCCCGGTTTCTGCGCCCCAGATCCGAATTGTTTGATCCTCAGAGCCAGAAACAATGTGCATACTATCGGGAGTATATGCAACCGACTTGACCGCCGTGGTATGGCCGTCGAGTGATTGTACGGCGTGTTGGCCAGTACGAGCATCCCAGATTTGGACTGAGCCGTCGTTAAGACCAGAAGCAATATGCCTTCCATCCGGTGAATATGCAATGCACCACACAACGGCATGAACTTTAATCGTAGCTCTCTGCACTAGCATTTGTTGTGCTTTCTGTGTTTCTGGAGCATTCATCAAACCGGACAGCTTTGGAAGGTAGCACCTTGCGACCGGACTTGCTTTTGGCCAGAAGGGTAACGCAGAGATGTATATGTGAGGTGTGCTGCGTACGATTGGACTTGAAGACACCATAGTCACGAATCGATAGGCGTCTTGTGCTAAGAGACGTACTTCGCCAGAGCAGTTGTGAACCTGTTGTAAGTTTGGGAACTATAATCACTGTGATGTATGTGTATACATGTAACATACCTGGAACCACGTTTGTATCCTGTACATTGTCTCTGCACCTTCGTACATGCGCTCCTTCAGGTTCATTACTTCCATCCATAACAATAGTCGCGTCGACAGGAACTCATATAACGCACTGACCAGATCTTCAGAATATTCTGCAAGCTCGAGGTGTGCGCCCCAGTATCGGCACGCGTACGTCAACGCTTGTGACACCGCTGAGTTCACTCTCTGGTTGATATCAGGAACGTCTTCATCAAGCTCGTATGAGGACTCGAGTTTGCATATGTTGAAGGGAGGGCTTAGCGCCTTGATCAGAGTAAAGCATTGTCTAGTCATCGTTGCGTGGTGTTGGTTTGCATTGCAATGATACTTGCCTGAGCGATCCTTGCTGAGGAGGTAATTTGGAAAGGACTCGTGTAGCGTGCTAATGATCCCGCTTGTCTCAGACACGCTTAGTACGGAGAGGAGCAGACGCAGCGCTGCCTGCACTGAAGCCACATCATCGGTCCCTAGTAAACCTGCTATAGCGTTCATCGACAAGGGTTCTCGCGCACAAACGACGTGATGTAGCGACACTTGCATCTCTTCCCTTTCCGAGGCTGTCAGATCTGATGTCTCCAGCGCTGCCCTCAGGACGGCAGTGTATAGCGTGTCCAAGCCCTTCTCACTCTCGTTTGACCTGGTCGAGGATGCTTCGAGCACGAGCCTCAGCCGTTGTCTACTCCTCGAGAAGTTCTGAGACGCGATGAAGCGCACTACGGTGGCGGCATAAATAAAAAGCACCCCGGATCGTTCTACTAAAGCGTCTATCTCAGCCTCAGATACTTTCGCCAGTGTAAGCTCGGCTTTGAGGTAGGTAGTAATATCTTGTCGAACCACCGTACTATCGAGCTCATGTAGGCGCAGTTCCAATCGCACTCCCTCAGCTTCTTGCCCTCGCATCCGGTCCACGATCTCGTGTTCTGGCCGGCTAGTGACGAAGAACTTGACTGAAAGTCCCACCGCATATGATAACAGTACATGAAGCATCTTGCCTACGCCATCTTTATCGTCGCACTCGTCTAGAGCGTCGATCACGATTACTACGTTCAAGGGAAACGTAGATGCCACTTCTCCTAGAGGCCCGGCTACTAGCGCGTCGAATTGCTGGTCAAGTGGCTGGTTGTGCGCATCGTTGTCTTGTTCTAGCACACGAGATAGCACTTGTCGGAACGGGAGTGAGAAGAGAGATAGCCGATACGCGATGCTAGGTATGATCCTGTTGACGTCGCGACATGTGGGTAGACGCTGGGAGCAAAAGAAACTAGCGCCGAGTTTGTGGCTGCTTTGCAGGTATTGACATAGACTGTATGCTATCGTCGTCTTCCCCGTACCAGCCATCCCGTTCAGCCAGTAGATCTTCTCGGTTTTGTCGCCACATGCCCAGGCTTGAATTTCATCTAGCAGTTTGACACGTGTATTTGGCGTACATTTACCTCGACGTAAACTGGCGGATTCCGCCGAACAGTACTTTGCCGCTGGTGAGTCCGGTAGGTGCTGTAGACGTCGATCCTACACGGTAGGCACGAGGAAATTTAGCACACACGGTAAAATATCTGCTCGATACACACCGTAGCTTGCTCATCGATAGTCCTCCACATGTTCGTGTCCGCGTTCAGCTGCGCGTTCATGAATACTCGGCAACTTGATAGAAATAAAACGAGGCTTACAGCAAGTCGAGATAGTAGCATCTGGATCCGACGATAGCATTCCGTGACTCGTTCGTCATCTTTCACCGCCTCCTCCAATCGTCCCAGCCCTATTTTCCGACGTTTATTTTGTAGGAGCTCTCTCTCCCTGTTAACTCCCCTTCAACCGAGCATTAGTAAGCGCCGAGCGGTATATATCTAGCTTACATTGCAAAATCCTCGATGCTGGACATCATAGCTGGAGACAAAGCTCCGCTGAGATAGCCAGATACATCGCTCAAAAGTTTGTCCAGATCTTCCGTGAGCGAGCCACCAATATCATGACTCAAACCCATCCGCTACGCTCGGAGTAACATTAGTCATGTGACTAAGGGTGCGACTAAGCAAAGCGCTGACCTCAAACACATCTACTATTTGAGCCATATCGTCGATCGCCGACTTCAAGGGTCCAAAAGTGTTAGCGCCTTTGCTCATCACGTCTGTGACCCTCTTTAGCCCGGCCCAAGGTGTCCGCTTGACTGCTCGCGCCGCGCTGGGTGGACCCGTTAGGGTCGGCACTTGGCCCTGGGTCTCAGTACCACGAGATAGAGTCGAAGATGCAAGATTCGAATACACACCGGATGTGGGTGCGCTCATCGCCGTCGACTCAGTGGTCGGCGGTTGAGCAAGTGACTGTGGTCGGATAAGAAAGGTCAAGTATTTTTGGCCCCCTTTGATCTAACAGCTGTCAAGGCAAGTAGAGAAATGATAGTTAGACAAAGGGTGTAATCGGAATAGAGGTGCTTCGTGGTGGAACTTGTTAGGTTTCACAGCCAGGCGCCTAACTAAAGTGGTCCGATGAGTATGTGTTCGGGGCAAACCGGATGCAATTGTGCTGTGTCCTCGATTTGGCATCTGATTACAGCACATCCGAAATGGCCATTCGGATCTACCTCACTACTATAAGGGCTAGTGGATCATCTGCCACATTGCGAGAACATTCACGATTCGCAGGAGGTGGCATCAAGATAGTCACCGACGTTTATACTCGCACGGCTGCAATAATGTTTGAGCCTTCCCTTGAATTCGGTCCCAAATCTGGTCTATATCCTCCCCGGTTCGTGCGACTTTTCGAAACTCGAACAGCAGGAAGTGTGTACTCGGTGCAGTCTGGAGAGATTCTGGTTAAGAGAGAAAAATAGAGTTGCGATAAGACATACTTTCTCAATGAGTTCAAAGCCGACTTCCGACAGGATCTCAATAAACAAGTCCGTGTTATGAAAACGACTCGTTACTTCTGCGACTACAAGCCGCCCACTAGTGACATAAGTAAGCATTGCGGGCACATCTATGACTATTAGCAGACTCACCCCTCCCGCAATACCCTCCACGCTTCCCTCACACACCCAATCCAGTTCGTACTCATTAGACTCAGACTGCACACGCACGCATCCACAACGGCCGGCCCGCCTTCGCCATCCTGCTCCGCCCCAGGCAGCGGTATCTTCGTACATATGTCGGCTTCGACTACCCAGGCTCCGTCGCTTACGAGGTCGAACGATAGCACATTGAGTCCGCTCGGCACTAATGTTTTGGCGAGCTGAGCATCGCCGCAGCCGAGGTCGACGACAAGACTGCGTGGAGGGAGGGAAGAGAGAGAGGCGACGATGAGCGTGACGGGGTTTACAGGCCACGACTTAGTTTGATGTCGGAATCCTGTGTGGTACTAGAAATGCGTGAATAGAAGACCAGCTAATACAGACGTACACAAACCTCTGCATACACCTGCGGCTCCCTTTGCATCATTTCCTGTGTCTGATCGCTGGACGACTTGTACAACTGCTCGTTGATAAACCTAGAAATATTTTCATTCGTTGAACAAGTTCACAGGAATAGGGAACCCACTCACCTAAACCTGGCCCCTTCAAGGTTGTTCCTCATCGAGCTCTGCAGCGCTGTCAACGACTCGGTAATAGTTCCCTTTTGTTGACCCTCGGAGCTCAGTAATGAGACCTCGACCGTTTCCTCCGCTCCTTCCTCCCTACGTTCTCGTTTCTTGCGTTTCTTGGAGGGGAGAGATTTCAAGTCGTCTTTCGGTTTCTCTTTATGAGAACTAGAACCAGGAGAAGTAGCCATCGCGGGAAACTTGGAAGATGGAGCTGAGTCTGAAAGGGTAGTCGACGAGGCGCTAATCGGACCTCGTTTACTCTTCCTGCCCTCCGGGTGACCCGTCGTCCGATTTCCCCCCTGTTTCGAACTCGACTTCCCATGACTCTCGCTCCTTATCCCAGCCTTGACTTCCTTGGCCTTCCTCTGACTGTTTGATTTCGCTTTGTCTCTTTTCTTCTCTCCACCTTTTTTTGTCTCGACACCAGCCATCTTCTGCATCAACTTGTCGAGGTCGATATTCTGTTGGGGGACGGCCGCACTCTCATCTCGCTTTCGTTTCTTCCCGGTTTTCGAGATTGAAGGAGCAGATAGTGAGCTAAGTGAATTTGGCGTACCCCAAGTGGATTCGAAGAGCGCCATTTAGGATGAGGATAAAGCCGAGGATGTGGTCGGGAATATTTCGTCATACTGGAATTGAAAATTCATGACTGCCTGGCGCTTACCGATCATGTAGCGTAACGCGGTAAACCTGGCCTTGAATTCGCCAGCCACGAGCCACCGTGTTCACCAGGTCTGTAACCACCATTTCGTGGCTGAACAGACCTCATCTGAAGCTGATTTGGAGGCGCCGCGATGCTGGATAGAGGCAGGGATTAGTAAATCTAGGATAAAATACAATTAGTCCGGTTACCAAGTTTAGATTATCGTTGTTTCCGGACATTCCAGGTTCAAGGCGGTTGTATCGGATAATTATGCAAAGTATAGAAAACAGTAGACATATGAATCCTGGATCAAATGAAAAAAATATGCCAAGGAAAGTCTTAACCTGTCTCCAATGATCTATTCTTCCACTTCTTCCTCATCGCTTTGCCCCGCGTCGTCTTCCTGCGCTAAGAATAAAAGTCGCTGAGGTAGACATTCTTCATCATCGCCAGCCTCCTTTTCCAGCTCATCCAGCTTCGCGAACTCTTCCTTTAGCATGGCCTTCCCGTCGCCTTCCCCTTGGAAGAACTGAAACTTTGCTAGGGTGGACTTCGGAGTCTCTGTGTCATCTTCGCCGAAGCCCATAACACCTGATGCGGCGAATAAGACATCTACGAGTTTGAGAGGAGATCTAATTCGGAGCTCATGTGATTATAATGTTTTGAATATACGGCCTGAAAGTACGTACAGCCACCCCTCACATCCAAACAGAGGCCGTTCAAACGACTGGGTATTGGCCGCGGTCGTGCTACTAGACTTGCTTCCGCCCTGGATCCAAAGATGTGAACACTCTGACTGAATACCACTGGAGCGCAGGACGTACTCGACGAAACACCGTTATAGCACCAGGCGCCCTCTTT
>WSLO01000991.1:0-11076 GCA_019677385.1 Ceratobasidium sp. 392 | reverse complement strand
CGTACACTATATCAAGCCAGAACCTGCACCGGGAACATGGCGCTCCACAGTCGAAACCTTCTCAATATCACTCGCTCGGAACAAACGGACAAACATCTAGAGGTGGTCACATCCATTCTGCTAGGATTTCAACCGTTCGTTTTCAACTACTGTAGATGTTGTTGTAAATTTATCTTGCTGTTTTTGCCGTCAGATTCCACATACAGTATATTGAGCAATAGTCAAATTTCGGGACAGTGTCAATTACATAGCAATACTATTCTAGGTACAGACAGCTCATAAGAACAGTTTCAAGCTAGATACGCATGAAGTCAGAGGCGCATATACTCGCTTTCTCCTACTTTGACTAAGTAGTTTGGTCATTCGGCTCAGTTGGGTATGTTATGAGGGGTGCATGGCTCCACACACATCAGTAAGTAACAAGCACCTCTGGAATATTGCATACGACTCTTTCGCAAGACCGTATCACGCGCTGAGCGTGTAGATTGTGCTCTATACCACTTGCTGAAGAGAGCAGATTGAAATATCTTAGCAACAGCCAGCTTCGAAGGGTATCTGAGATCAGTTTTAAGGTGCATTATCCCGTTCAAAGCAGGCCTGACAAGATTTGTTTCTTGACGCTTGGCATAAGCTAGGTGGTTTTGAGACAACATTCGCCGTTTGTACTGCTAAACAAACGAAGCAGCATGCTATAGGAGAACTTAGCTAGCTAAAAGGTGCTTATTGTTAAGCGCCGATCTCACAGATTGATGTAGTACTTCGGCACGGTGAGCAAGATAATTAACGTGAAATCCCAGATAATACCCAGCTACTCATCTCTGCGTTTACCTTGTACGTGAGCCTCCATGATAGTTTAAACCTCTCTTACTTTATAAGCGCCTCAATGCGACAGCGTACAGACGCATTGAAGCAGCTTGGGCGCACACATAAGGTGGCTGCGTGCGTTTCAGGAGCATATCATGGCAAGTCATCTCCGCGGCAGCCAGGCACTGAAGACTTCGCGTGCATACCTCGAGCTCTTCCTCTGAGGTCAACTCTTGATTCAATCACCTCGGCTATCGCATATACGCGCTCGGAGGATTGCTCTTGAGTCTGGAACTATATCCGACCAAATTCTTTCGGTATGGCATCTGGTTTTTCTGACCTTCCCGCCTACCCGCTGAACTAATTTATATAAAATCACCCAGGTGACCGCGCGCAGCCGCGCATCCTCATTAGAGCAACTTGCTTCGAAGTTAGCAGGTGGTCTCCTCCACTTCCGGCTACGGGGCTTCCACCAACGCTACTTCCCAACAGGTAGCTAAACGCGCCGTGTCTTGCCGATTCAGCCAGTCGGGAGCCATCAGAACAACCAATCGTCATCCTCTAATCTGAGTTCTTGGCCTCGACACGTTTACATGGATTCAACCGATAGCCCTAAAAAGGCGATTGTGTCGGGCCAACTGTGGAAGATTTCCGGCAAACCGCCGCGGCGTAGCGCTCAGAGGTCCGGCACGCTAATTGCTCTCATGTAGCAACGAGTCTATCAGCACCGAGTATGTCCCTTTAGGGGGTATATATTGAACGAGATAACTACACAAAATGTATCCATCAAACAGTATGAAGTCTGCCTTCGCCCTCATCGCGCTTGCCGCTGCGGCCGTCCAGCCCGCGCTGGCTCACTACCGCTTCTACAAGTACATTGACGCCGCTGGCACGGTAACGGGCGAGTATGTCTACGTTCGCGCCAACACAAACGTCAACTCGCCGGTAAGTCCGCCCCCTATCCTTTGTACAATCACCTACAAATAAAACTGGCTTGACTAGGTCACGGATGTCACGTCCACCGATTTCCGTTGCAACGTCGGCGGCCTTGCATCGGGCAGCAAGACCTCAACTACGACTGTTGCTGCAGGCTCGACCGTAGGCTTCCAGGCTGACATTCGTAAGTCATTCGCTCGATTAAGTGATTAAGCTTACCTATATGCTTCGGATAGCTTTGAGCCACCCCGGGCCTACCCAGGTGTACCTCGGCAAGGTTCCTTCCGGCCAAACTGCTGCGACATGGGACGGCAGCGGCGCCAACTGGTTCAAGATCTATGCGCTCGGTGCGGACTTTAGCTCTGGCTCATTGGCGTGGCCGTCCAGCGGTACGTATATGTTTCGGACCATTTAATCTCAGTACTACAATCTAAATAATATTTGGTGGGCAGATAAGCAGACGTTCACGTTCAAAATCCCTTCTGGCGTACCCGCCGGAAACTACTTATTGCGCATCGAGCACATCGCTCTTCACGGTTAGTGTCAATCGGACACTCGGAACAAACTCAAGCTGAAGTAGCTTCGTTATCATTCTAGGTGCTTCGTCCGCAGGTGGTGCTCAATTCTACGTACGTCACGTCGTTTACAATTCGTTCAAGGCACAATACTCACGACGTATGCATGCATATATAGATCAGCTGCGCGCAGCTCACCGTTACCGGCAGTGGCTCTGGCAACCCTGCAAAGGTCTCCATCCCTGGTGTCTACACTGGTACGCTCCATCCATTCACCCGCTTAACGCCCGAACGCGACTAACCTGTTCGATGACAGGCTCCGAGCCCGGCATCCTGATTAACATCTACTGGCCACCAGTGACCAACTACACTCTCCCCGGCCCTGCCGTCTGGTCCGGCTGAGCTTTACACATTTGTATTTTACTCGGTCAATATATGCTGCATCACGTCAGATCACACAAAACTCGGGGATGCATTCCCGTTATCGTGACGCCCTGGCCGTAAAGTGAATCACCTTACATCACCTCATCTGAACGCACTATAGCAACCCACCGACCATACAAAATGAGCAAAAAAAACTTCCTAAATTCAACCCCGCGAATTCACAAACCAGACGTTTCACACCACAGCAACCAACACAGACAAAAAAAAATTCAAATTTCCCCAGTAAAAAAAATCAAGCGCCACGTGATTGCCAAGATCACAACCCCGATCAGCAAACACAGCCATCAAAGAACCCTACCAGCGATCGGCGCGCTCACATGACTGCTTCTCACACCCTCCGAACTGGGATGAAATATGACGTGCGGGGCGTTTTTGCGAGGCACACGAGACGAAAAGGTAAAACGAACGAGTCTGATTCAAGGAAACAATGGGGTACATATGAGGGAGTGAGAAAGAGGTTGGTACATTAGGTTGTATATGTGGAGCGGAAGGGTCATGTCATGGGTTGGTTGGATGCGAATTGTATGGGTCCGCTTGAGATGAGTGTATGTTTGCGATGGGCAAGATGAAAGAGGAAAAGTGATGGACGAGGGAGAGTGGAGGACCATATGGCGAGAGAGAGATGACGACCGAGACCCGGAAAATGAAAATCAAGAAGGCCAGAGAGAGAGGAGAGACAGTGTAGGTAGGTATAAAAAAGCAGGAGTACGGACGCAACGAGTGACAATACAGCTGCAAATAATCACCGAGTACAGCAACACAAAAGAAAAAAGAGACAAGAAAGCACGAGCGTTAATTAAACAACACTGAGACAGAAAATGAGGGCAGGAAAAAAATGGCGTCACACGAGTGAAATGTCGGATCGATCATGCAGAGTCGCCGCCGCCGGACTTGCGCGCGCTCGTTCGCCGGGTGATGGCGGGCGGAGGTACAGGGGTCGCAGCGGGCGTAGACTCGGCCTCGCTGCCTGTTTTACTCGGGCGCGACCTGCGCGAGGCCGCTCGAGTCGGTTGGCTCTTGGGTGCAGCGGTTTCCTTGGTAGGCTCGACCGGCGGCGGTGTGGGCGTCACCGAGATGTCCTTTGCACGGCGAGTGACGCGCCTCGAGCTTCGGCTCGTATCAGGCTCTTCGACCGGCGGGGTGTCCTCGACGATCGGTGTAGGCTCGGGAGCGACGACCTTTTTCTTGGATGCAGAGCTTCGGGAGCTTGAACGTCCAGACTCGGCAGCGGCCGGAGCTAGCGGTGCCGCTACGGGAGCTGGCACAGGCGCTTCGACGTCGACGTCCATTTCATCTGCAGCGAGCACAACGACTTTACGCCTCTTGGCCGGGCTACGTTCTCGATCCCGGTCGTTGCGCTCCTTGTCTTTTTCCCGCTCGCGCGTGCGGGCCGTATTGGACACCGCCACGATCAAGTGCTCGAGGTTGCGCGGCGGCGGACGACGGGTGCGGCCCGAGCTGCGGGTCGCCTGGGGTTCGGGTGCTACGGCCTCGACATCGACGGGCGTGGCCAGCGGCGGGAGCTCGCGGAGCGGGCGCGAGGGGTGGTAGAGCGGGAGCTTCCGTGTCAGGGCATGGGTGGGGCGCAAGCGCCTGTACACCGGCAGGGGCACGTCTGGCGGCGGGGGACGGTACCTGGATGTGCGTGAGAGGAGGCGATTAGCTCGAGTGCACATACGAGAGCTGGCTGAAGACGCGGGGCGCAAACGTACCTGGGCTGTTCCCGGGGCGGTCCGCCGTCACGATCCTTGGGCTCGCGGTCGATGGCGCGAAAGGGCCGCTTGAGCGAGCGACGGACACAGGGCTCTGGGTGAGCGCCCGAGACGACGAGTACGATGCCGAGCGACACGAGGGACGCAGATTCGCTGTGCACACGAGGCTGGCTCTGGTCGGCGGGCACGCTCGTCGGGCGGAACTGCTTGCGCCGTACCGCAAACGAGGAGCTTGATCCTGACGAAGCACTTGACGCGGACGAGACTGAGCCCGTCGGGGTGGCCGCGGGTGCGGGCGTCAGCGAGAGCTTGAGGGCGCTCTCGGAGATGAGAAAGCGCGAGCGGGAGAGAGCTGGTTGCGTGGCCATGGCTGCTGGCAGTGAGCTCGCGCGGTCGTGGTAGTGGGCAAGAGGGCGAGCACTGGGTGCTGATTGCGTTGGGGATGCCAACGCGGTCGCGGCTGTGGTCGGTGTTGAGGTCGGGGCGGAGTGTCGCCTGGCAGCAGCCCTAGATGGTAGGCAGCGAATGCGCGAGAAAGGCGAAGAGGTCGGGGCGGGTCGTGAGGAGAGCAAGGCTGGTGTCGCCGCTGGTACAAACGTCGCTGTCCCTTGGAGCTTGGGTGATGCGCGGTGCTCTGCTCTTGCTCTGCTTTCAGCGATTCAAAGGCGGCCTAGAATGCATCCGGCAGGGACTAAGGGTCTACCACGTGTGGATCCCTCGACTCCATCGTCGCGTTGGGCCACACCACCGCAATGAATCTTGTCGTGCTCTATCGATGGTTTTCATCCGAGAACACACTGACCAGTGCCCAAGCTGACGCTGGCTGGCGTTGGCAGCGATCATGTGGGTGTATGCGGCCAGCGCACCAGACCGTCCAGCAGCCGGCAGCCTCGCCCCCATCAATCAGTATCACCGTTCGTTCTGCGATCTCCTATTCTTGCGACCGAGACCGTCCAAAGACCGGAGAACAACGAGTCTGCGCAAGCAGAGCGTCGTCGATCGCAGACAATGGATGGGGTGCGTCACCGCGGAGAGCGCCGTCGGCCTAGCCTAACTTGACGTGGTGGGACAAGTGACCGGGCCAAATAACGCGTCAGTCATGTGACCACTCATTTCTCGCTCTCATGCGTTGCCGGCCTCGCGAGCAGCAAGTCTCGCTGGCAGGCAGAAAGTCGGGCAGCTTCTGGCGCATGAATGCCGGTTCCGGTAATCGTTGGCTGCCGTGTTTAGCTGACGACGACGGGACGCCACATGCCTCTGTGCGTGCCTCGTACCGTGAGAGGACGGCTTGGTGTATGCACTCCCATATCAGTCTGCGCGTCTGGTTTTGCGTCACTGCGGCGTAGCTAGGCATCGTATAGGCATCGCTGAGATGAGGCTCGACCGGCCTCACTAGGCGAGAACAAGTCACGCAGGCGCAATATCTGATCATCGGGGATTTGCAATCGTGAAAATGTCTACGGCACGCGACGCTCTCATTGAGCCCTGACAGGGTCTGCATACCCGGACCGACACACAAATCCTCAGCACATCCTTGCCAACACTACACCGCCCGACGACAATCACCACTCCGCACGACTTGTTTCGAACATCATAACTGGCAGCATTCGCTAGCTCGAAATAGTACGCACTTGGCATCTACGCCCGCCTTCCCCGTCGTCTGCGTCGTGCAACCCCCCGCCCACCTCCCGCCGCGATGACATCCGTGCAGACAGCCCCCGGGCTGCCCCTCGCTCTGCCCACCCACCGTTCGCGCTTCCTCGTCTCTGCGAGCTCGCTCCGCCTCCCGCTCACCCCGCCGTCATCGACGCCGTCCCAGTCGTCCGCGAGCTCCACCGACCGTACCCCACCTGTGTCCAGGCGCAAACGCTTCAGCCCCGTCAGCGTTACGCATACGACAATCCTTGGCCACACATCCGGGACAAAAGTGGTCTCGCTCGGCACCGTCGACCTCGCAGCCGTATTGCGCCATGCAGCGAGCACACGCACACCCGACCAGCTCGTCCGTCCACGCACGCCAGAGCCCGAAGAGCCAGAACCAGCGGCAGGCAAAGATGCCCGGGAACGCCCCCGGTGAGTTTAGCCTCCCCCCCTCCTTCCCCATATTGTAACCCGAAATTCGAGCCGGATCCCTGATGAAGCTGATCAACACCACCCCCCAATCCAGATACCGAGTCCCACCCTCGCCCCTCCCGGCCTTGCATCGCTCAAAACCGAGCAGCACACCCCGCCCGGCCCCGATCTCGCTCGTCCGTCCGCGCGCCCAGTTTCCGCTCTACTTGCCGATTCTCGACTCGCGCGTCCCCCAGGTGGAGCTTCCCTCGCTCGAGTCGATCGATGCGGCAGCGGCAGCGACGGCGGCAGCAGCCCAAGCGCTCATGACGCAAGCCGTAGATCCCGCAGGCCGCCGCTCGGTCCGGGCCCGTCGCCCCGCGAGCCGCACGCTCGAATACCTGAGCAGCGAGCAGCAGGCGGCTGCCACGGCCGTCCCGGTCCCTCGGAAGCGCCGAGCTGACGCATCATCTGCCGAGAAGCGCGAACTCAGGACGTCCAAGCGTGCGCGCAAGGACGTCAATTATATCATTCCTTCCTTGGCTTCGATCGACCGCGAGATGGGCGAGGTCAGGCCGAGGCGCGTGCGCCGGAGGTCTGAGGGGTCTATCTCTGAGGAGAGTGAGTCCAAGGCCAAGGACGTAGAGCCCAAGTCTAAAGAAGATTCCCCGCTCTCGGTCGACGACGAGCTCGTGAAAGCGATTCGACGACCCCGCGCACGACAAGCAAACTAGAATCCTAGACTCGCCATTAGCTTTACGACAACTTTATGACGGATCACATGCTTGACCGGCCTTTTTTGTTATCGTGCTATCTTATTGCTATGCACGATCCAGTTTTTTTCATTCTCCGATCTCGGATGGTTGTATCTTGTTTGTTTGTGCCTTTTTATTTTGCGATTTTTTCTTTGCCCGACGGGTTAATTTGTCTTCACCACGACAACCATGTTTGTATCCTTCGCACGTTGTCGATCTATGCGGTTTTCTTTTCTATGCAGGTCATTTTGGTTCTATGCGATATATGCCCCCTTCTTGTCTTGTCGTTTCTCTGTGTCTATTTTCTAATCGGGATGTATCCTCACTAGACTTTTTTGAACCTGATGAAATCCAAAAACACTTGAAACGTCTCAACCCAGATCGGCTCAACAAGCTGAAACAAAAGGCAGAGGCGGATGAATCGTCACTATATCTTTAATATATATGCAACTCCACAAGAGATCAAACGAAAGACATGAAAAAAAGCAGAGGGGAAAAAAGGTATGAAAGAAACGGAGCATCGGTTGACATGTGCAGAGATAGAGCGAGTGAGAGAGTGTGCGATGAAAACGAGCGAGAAGAGATGTCCCAAGGATGCTCCGCAAAAAAACAAAAACAAGGATATAGATAGCTATGCGACAACGACATTACTGAAAATTCCACGTAAACTACCGTCTCTCACTCCCTCTAAAGCAGAAAGGGTCCAAAAAAGAATTCTACCTAGGCGGGCCGAGCGGACCAAGTGGGCCATACGACGGCCTCGCCTCTTCGTCCATCTGCCGCTGTCCACCGTTACTTCGTCGCTTGGCGTGCGTTCGCTCCCAGACGGCGCTACTCGCGCTCACAGGCGTACTGTTCCCGTCTCGCAGTACAGGCGAATACCCATCGTGGAGCTGCACGCCGCGCGGAAGAGGCGGGACAGGCGGCGGGGGCGAATCAAACCCTCCATCCAACATCGCGTCCATCTCCTCTTTGCTGACCATGCCCCTGTGCCCACCACCACCATCTGGCCGATGAAGGGTAACAGGTGGGGGCGGATACTGCGAACTCTGCTCGTTGTATCCTCCGACCTGATGAGCCCACATGTCGTCCTCGGACGAAACGATCGAGACCGTGTCCGAGTTTCCGTCGTAGTAGGAATCTTCTGCGCGCAGTTGGCCGCCGTTTTGAAAGTAATGGGATCGCTCCATCTCGCGTCGGCGCTTTTCTTCGCGCTTGATCTTGCGCAGACGTGAACGTTCCCAGTCTTCCCATCGTCGGAGCGGAACCTGGACCGCAACACCTCCACTGTCGCCGTGGCCCGTATCTTTACCTTCACCCTCGACTTTTCTGTATCCATAGTCAGTAATCATCGCGTAGAACAAAGGGATCAAAACTCACCGAGTCTCACCCCACGAAAAGTCATCGAAATGCCAATACGCATACAACGGCAAAACAAAATTCCAAATCGGGAGCGCCAACAGATAGATCCCCATCCAAAACACGTACACCACCTTGCGCGTCGTGATCAAGATCAAAAACGCGGGAAGGCCGATAACAGTGCAGAGCAACATGAGCGGGATGGCTTGTTCAAACGTCTTCGGTGGGTTCATCGCCAGCGTCACGATGAGCACATAGGTCAGCGCGATCGCGACCGGTAAAATGGTTGTTCCGATTAGATCCATGAACACGACGAATTGCATCGAGAAGCAGAATGTGCCGCACAGGTTGCGCACGCGCACGAGTTCCATCAAGTTGTGCATCGTCGAGTTGATCCATCGGCGCCGTTGGGAGAGCAGCATCTTGAACGTGTCGGGCACGATCGTACGACACCGGGCTTGCGGACAGAACATCATTTTGCGGTTGGGGAACGTGCGAATAAGAATCGTCGTCAGGAATCGATCTTCGCCGAGCAAGAGCAGGTTCTTTTGGTGTAGGGTGTGTACCTCGCTCTGGCTGTACTCGCGCACGATTTCGGGTTTGACGAGGAGCGGGACCCAGTCATCGTCGTCGACCTTGCGCGCCTTGAGTCGATAAAGCGAGAAGCATCCGGGCAAGCAAGTCACACCACCGAATACCGATTCGAACGCCTTGGCCAAATGGTGAGAGATAAAGTACTCGTAGACCTGAATCGCCGTAACCCAAGATTCGCGTTTGTTGGCAATACGCGTCTCGCCGCACACGCCCATGATATAGTTGTCATGGTGCATGCAATTCACAAGCTGCTTCAACGATTCGGGGAACACCTTGGTGTCCGCGTCGACCTATAGTAAATAAACGTATAAGCTCAGACTAGAAGCGCTACTATTAAAATGACGCACCATCAAACAGACCTCAAAGAAATCAGGGGTGACGCCCATCAACACCTGGATTTTCCGGAACAAGTCGAAATCGAGCGGCGTCATCCGGTCGTTGTACGTCACACGCGAGAAAAAGTTCATGAGGATGAGTTGACTATCACGCTTGCCGCGGTTGCCCGGCTTCTTGTCCGTCGCGGCCTCGGTTTCAGTTCCACACTTGACGACAATGACCGTTGGTGTCCGTCGGCCCTTTTTGGCTAATCGTCGTTTTAATACGGGCGCTTTCGATCAAAAGCTATGAATAGACTCACTGTAATGTCCGGCATACACCATCGCGCGGTTAGCCTTCTTGGCACCACTGCCAATCGCCTCGTACGCCATTGGCATGGGATTCCCGAACCTCGGGTCAGCCTCGAGCAAGCTTACACAAATGTCCGGGGTGGACATCTTCTCGCCTGCGCCCGTAACCATCCCATCGGCGACGACAAAGAGCAGTTTGCGTTCGTCCGAATACGTAGTGGCGCTAATCGAGTCGAGCGTCGTACGAAGCGAGCCTTCGCCCTCGGAATAACATGTGACAAGGCAGACGGAATAGAGTTCGGCACCGATTTGCGCAGCCGTAATGAGCGGGGCGGACCCGGCGCCGTTTGCACTCGAGGGTGAGGGGCTGGCCCGCCCAGAGGATGGATTCTTTTTCCCAAGCTTATTGCGTCGGCCATCAGTCCAGGGAGCTGTGCCGTTTTTGCTGTCGACGGCAAGATTCGCACCTTCTGGCATCACCGCAGGGCTGATGACCGTACGGCCAAGATTCTTGGGAGGCGCGGCGAGTCGGGCACTCAAGAACCAATTGAAAATGCAGGCCATGGCAAAACGGACGAGGACGATGCTCATGATGACAATGAGGGAAATGTAGAGGAAAAGCGAGCTAACGAAACAGCCAGGACTGAGCTTGTCGATTCTGCCAGCATAGTAACGTTCGGTCAAGCAAGGGATAGCAGCTTGGAGTTCAGCACGGTTCATGAAAAGGCGGGTAGCATCCTTCCCTGAGCTCCCAGGACGAACGCGCAGCACGGTGCGTATAGCAGTGTCGACGGGATCCTTGGGGAGAGCTGCGGCGTGCTGCTTCATGTAAGAGCCAAGGTTGAGGACATGACCGTCGATGACAAGAAAGTCGGTGAGCAGCGTGACCTGGTCCCAGTCGTACCCAATCTCCGAGCTAGTATTCGTAATCTGGAGCGAGGCAAGTGTTTGCTGATTGGGAGCTCCAAGCGGGCAAGCGGTCGCACACGGGTTGTCGGTCGCAGCGGCAAAGGTGGCTCCTCGGCAGGCCGGGAAGTCGGCCGCTGCACGGGTAAAATAGTTGGTGATGTCCTGGCCAGGCAACGCTTGTGCGTCTCTGAAAAAGTTGACGCCGTCGGGGGTGAGTGCGTTGGTAATGTTGACCTGCCAGCCCCGGACACCGAGCACGCCTCCGGTGGAGCCCATCCGGACAAGTTGGCCCGGTTTTGCGGCGGCCGACTCGGGGCAAAGCACGCGTTCGAGTCCGATGGTCGCAAACCCGACGATGCCTGCGAGCACG
>WSLO01000990.1:0-11078 GCA_019677385.1 Ceratobasidium sp. 392 | reverse complement strand
TTTAAACTGTTAATAAGTGTTTCTTACCAAGCGGGTTTTCGGTTAGAAACTTACAAACAGTTTCTCACGGAGCCCTACGGGGGAGAGGGGTCGCTGGCCGATGGTCACGTGCGAAGAGTCACATGATTTGATGCGATGGAATTGCCACACCCGCCACCTCACGAACTTGACTCTAACTGTGTCGGAGATGTCTACCACAGAAACGAATGGACAAAAATTCTTCCAAAACTCGGATATGGTGGCTCAGCTATGTAGTACTAGCGATGTTTCCGACTGTGCACGGGCAGCTCGCGTTTCCCGTGCGGCCTTGGCTGGAGCTGTCCCGTTTGTCTGGGCTAGAAAGATCCTGCTATCTGGTGAGCTCTTTTGATAATATTAAGCTAACTGCAACAGGGTGATTCGCGGGAGACTTTACTCAGTCCTTACTCATGCTCTTATTCGGAATTTCCACTGCTTTGCTACGAGATACAGTAGGAACCCCGATGATGCATAGAGTCGGGAGTATTCTTATTCACGGTCAATGCATCATCGCGGTCATGACTAAATCACCGGTAGAATTTGCTCCCAGGCTATCTATGCTCAATATGGTATCGGTACATTGATGTAGCACAGCCTCATCAACTATCTCCACACCTGGATGAAGGCTTAAAATGCGAAAAAATGTGAGTTTAGTGGACGGGACAGTATGTTCAAGACATATTTACACTGATTGTATCTTTCTCTACTGCTTCGTGTATGCATTTGGGACCGTCAATGTCGAAGGAGCGGACGTTGAGGCGGCCTTAGTAATCACCCGACGTGATTTCAAATCGATCCCCGAACACCACCGGGTAGAATTCTTATTCACGGTCTATGCATGACTGCCAGTATGCATTATCGGGGTTACGACTGTATGCAGAAACAGCTCCGAGTAAAGTCCGAGTGGAGCTATCAGAAAACACCCTAGTGGATATTCATGGAGCTAACTTAGTTGATTTGTAGAACATATCACAATTGCCAGAAAACAGCGTCGAGTCAACACAAGAGCGTTTGTTACTCTATTCACGATCTATAAAGTCTCTCAACATATGCTCCGAGTCTGTTATCAAGCATCACTCGTCTAATTGGTTAGACTTAAACTTGCGGTTGCTCTCAGCCGACCAACGGTCACTCATGCCACCGAACCTACGGGTATTGAACACAACGAACTATTACGACCGGGGTTGTATCAATTATCCATTTTGGGTCGTAGCCTTGGCGTGTAGCTCTTTGACCGAAGTACGTTTCATACTGTATTTTGAATAGAGCGGCCTTTTAGTAAATGTTGACGATGCGGACCATCTGGAGGTAGTAGTCAAGGTTCTAACTGCCCAATCTCCTCGTATCCGAAAGCTATCACTATTCCCAATTGGCCCTACCCTTAGATTTAGAAACTCGTCACTAAACTCGTTGGAATCAATCAATGTACCATTTCAATCACTTCAATCGCTGTCTAACCTCCACGATTTGTCCTGTAACATGGCGATGCTGGTCTCTTCGCTAGATCTTCTGAGTAGTTTGCCACAGCTCCAGTCATTAAGTGTCTGGTCTGGCGGCATAGGATATGCACCACCTCGGCAGCTGTTTACCAACGCATCGTTCTCTACTGTGACACACTTGGGTTTCTATCTCATTACTCGCGTCGACGAGCATGACTTGGGTGTTATAACGCCTCTGCTAGCAGTTCTTGGTTCCCGGCTCACTACCTTTCGTATCTCTATGGAGATTTCCGAGCCTTACCATTACTCCATACTCGACCGTCTCTTCTCGCCGCTTAGACACTTAACATGTCTTCAAGATGTCTACATTAGCTTTATATCCGGGTGTAATGGGACTGCTTGTACCACAGGAAGCTTTCCCCAGATCACGAATCCAATCCTGTCGCTTCCGAATCTGAAGACTGTTTACTACATGTACGCCCGGCTCGCTCGGACATGCAGTCTAAGACGTCGGCAGGCAGTATTTCTGGCCTATTGAAGTCACTCCGGATGACGCACTGTATGCCAACTTTCGACTGTTCTTACTCTTCATTTGACCAGGCTCAAGTCCGCCGTATTGACCCAGGTACGTCGCCGCTCGCTCTCACCTGCATGCTGTTCGATGCAGTGCCTGCTAGCGCTGTCACCACTCAACTGTGCCCACCAATGTGGGTTTGCGGCGTGCCTGTCTTGCTCAATCATGACAAGCCTACACGGTTGCATTGCCACGCTACATTCGTATGTTGTCGCCCCTAGTACAGACCTTAATCAACTCCCTTTCATAGTGTCCGACATAGTACACGTCGTATTGCCATCCGACGTGAAGACCTCAGCACAAACAATCTATGCTGTACGCGCACTTCTGGTGTAAGAACCCGTACAGGGCGCTTGCTGGTCACATTAGGACTCACCGAATGCGATTGGACTCGCTTCCAAATGTCTCAATCCCGTGTTCACGGAATTCTGCCTCAAGCTCTCTCATAAGCGTGTCGTTATTAGCAGCATTATCAAGAGTGATGAATCCAATCTAGACATTGTGAGATAACAATATGGTGTGATGAGAGAACTGTACAGACCTTGTTTGTGATGCCTGTTTCTTCAAGTACCGAGAACAGGTACTGACCAATGTTAACACCTGCGTGACTTCCTTCGATACGACGGAATGCGATTAGATGTTTGGCCATTAGTCCTTGTGCGTCGATATAATGCGCGGTCACTGCCATAAACGAACGGAGATTTGCGTCACTCCAAAGGTCAGACGTGATAGAGATTAACCCCCGTGCGTTCTAAACGCATATTTAGAGTATATGCGAAAAGACTTGAACAAGAGACTTACTCGCATTTCCTCAATAATTCTAGATTTTTTGGCCAAATAAAGCTCGTACAATGCTTTGGTGATTCGGTTGCGACGTGGAATATCTCTTCGACGAAGCGCAGCACGAGCTCGGCTACAGTATATCAATAGCTGCACAAACTCACGTCGTTCAACAGCTCGCATGCCGCGCCTATGAGGTCAACTATTAGGAATCATAAAAAACGACAAAAGATGACCCACTTGATCATTAATTGCAGCCCAACGTGCAATGCAATCACGCAGCCCTTGTGGCGTAAACTCCTCGTTGTCGCTGTCTATGTTGGAATTGGCACCCCGGGGGGTAACGCCTTCTGCCTTGCACTTTGAGCGGTAGGTGGGGCCATGCTCCCGCTCTAAATGACTACGAAGCAAGCCTGTGAGGCCGTCACTCCATTGACATAAGTTCTCCACTCCCCGCAGGACCTCCTGGCGTTTAATAGTATTAGTGAGTTTTGAATAACATAGAGTGCTGAAAGTACTCACAAACACAACGTACAACGTAGAAACTTGCCACCCGTGGGACGTTTGGACTGCGAGAATGGCTGGGAGACCTGGTAGACAGAGTCCTCAGCGCATATATCCACTGGGTTTGCTCCAGCAGGCATTATTGTGTCGTTAGTAGCCCTAAAAAAAACAGATGTCGTTTGCGGGCTTTCCATGGGGCCGAGCCTTTTGAGCGCGACGAAGAAGCTTCTGCTGGCGCTTTGACGGTGGCGCTAGCGCTGCAGAAGCGGCAGCGGCAGCACGCTTAGATCGAGCCCTCTCAGAGATGATAGAGGTCTAGAATGAGACTTGTTAGTCAAACAAAACAAACAATATAAATTATAGGCTATATGCTCACCTTGAGACTAGACTTCTAGCGAGATACAGAGGCTAAAGGTGCAGGGATATTGGCATCCATCTATAGGTGGTAAATAGCGGGTAAGGATTAAGAGATATTTCTAGAGTCATAATTACGTACCTTAGATTCAAGAGCATTAATCGAAGCCAAATTGCCAGGCAAAGTGTTGAGGTGACTGGTTTGCCGATGCACTGGGCAAGCAATAAACCGGACACAGGTAGAACAGGCAGAGGCAAGCATAGTGTATGTTATACAGAGTAGCTGGGAGTCGATTTCTGCATGAACGAAGCGTAACACTGACCTTTTTATAATGCTTACTCTTTGATTCTCAGCCGACACGGAAAATCTAGCATATATGCGCGTTGCTATGACTTTTCCGAGCCCAAATCGCTCAGTGTGTCTGTAGCCAATTGCACTCAGCACGCAGCTCTGTGCCCGCATTTTGCACTGCATCTATTTTACTTTCCCGCCAACGCCATTGGGCATGCGCGTATTGAAGGCAACACTAAGCTTTTATTGGCGATATATGCACTTATCACGTGTATTTTTTTGCTGATGCCTGGCAACTTCTCACTACAATGATTCCGGTCTCATCACCAGAGAAGGGCAATCTCATAACCGGTTTCTCTGCCTCATCTTTTGTGACTACGAGTCCCGAGACTACCGATCCGGTGAGATTCTCACTCTCGTGTAGGGCTCGGTAAGCAACGGTTAGTAATGAACCTCCATGATAGCAAGCAGTACTAATTTCAAATAGGAAATGCATGACTTATCTGGGCCGCCACCACTCGAAAGTGCTAGCAAACCAGTTTCAAACCTCCGCCGGCGTTACAAACCTCTGTTTTCTAGGTTTGTAAGTTACACGGTTTGGTAAGAAACCTTTCTTACCGAGCCCTACTCTCGTGTGCAACGCTACTCCATAGGGACCAATCAGTCCGCCGATCACGTGTCATCAGAGGGCTGACATAATCTGTCCCAAAATGGAGCGAAGGTTCCAGGCAAGCCGGCCAGCAGCACCACCGTGCTACAAAGCAAGGCTCCTAAAGTCAGGTTTTTGATAACTTGACTTTACCAAACGTCTGCCATCTCTCTGTGCTTGACTACACAGCAAGCATGCAAGTATAATCCGGCTAGCAGCAAGTGTACAGTTATGATGACCAAGCTCTGAAGAGTAAGATATGGCATTGGCAACAATTGAGGTGGGAGGGTACGCCAATGTCACGTAAGGGGGAGGACCCGTCATGTATAACGCGATATTATCTGAGGGGCATGGCCTTGCGAGCAAAGTGACCTGGTACAACCCCAAACCGGTTGCAACCGTGGATCCTTTTTCCTGGCGTAGTTGTAACCGTACGCAGGGAAAGGGAAAATAATCATGTTTATGAGATTATCAGATCTGGCTACTGAAGCTGTTTTGTTTGCCGCAGTTATCTACTACGTGATAGAGCTGGGTTGTAGGGACTGCCTGCGAATACGCACGTTTTTTGAGTCGAGTATGCGTATGCTGCTCATATGAGTAAGCAAACCCTATCAAACTGGGCTCGCTGTAGGCCGTGCCCAGGAATGCTAAACCAAAAGGAATGCCCTGAGCATAGTACATGAGAATGGGTTCGTAGTTAACTTGAGCCGAGAACGTACCGGGGCTGGAAAGACGAGGTGTGGACCAGGGGTGACTTCTGTGTTGTCTGGATGAAACCCGAGTGGAACTAAGAACACGTCAATGGGTAGCATGCTTGACAGTTTACGAAAGAGTCCCACCCGTCACGATAGGATAACCGACAAGGGATGAAACCAACATGGTCAGACCTGCAGATGACAGTCATTCCGGGACACCCGTAAAGCTGCTGTTCCAGTCAACTCACCGTTCATTGGTAACACGAGTGCATCCAAGCCGTGTGCTTTGAGAGCAGCATCGATTCCGTGCGTACCGCCAACCTCACGATGATGATCCAACGCCGAATAGAACGTCGAGTTGTATCCGTTGGTAGATTGCGCGCCGATGAACCTGCAACCCGGCGATTAGAACACTGGCTCCAGTTGAACGACACATGAGGCCCTACCTTGCTTGGCCTTCGTGACCCTTTGGTTGCTCCAAGTCTTTGTGAGCATTGTTGAAGGCGATCACATCCGCCAGCGTCGTCACGTTCGTCGGGACATGTTTAAGAGTCCCTAGATACCGATTGAGGTCCACCTACAGCAAGAGAATCAACACCTAAAAGAGTACAGCGGGCGACAAGCTTACCTTGAGATCAACATGGTATAGCAACAGTTCCGTAGTATTCATGACGCCCGGAATCTTCGACGCGCTGGGCAAGTCGGCCGGGTCAACGACAATTCCGCCGAGGGAACGGATGATCTCCAGGGACTTGTTGAACTCAGCATTGATACTTGGATGGCTATCAGTCAGAGAATCGTCAGTGAACACCTTTCGAGGTACGCCGAACCGCTTCCCCTTGATAGCGTTGAGGTCCAAGAATCGGGTGTAGTCAGGGACGGGGTGCGGCGCGGTACTAGTATAGTTGTCCTTGTCGTCTTGCCCAGCAATAACCGTCAAGATTGCTGCTGCGTCGGCCACACTTCTGGTTATAGGACCAATCGTGTCTTGGTGCAACGACACCGGAACCACTGCGCAACAACAATGAGACCGAACCAGAACAGAAACATACGACAACTTACCTCCAGCTCGAGACGTAAGCCCGACGGTTGGTTTGATCCCAACCAAGTTATTAAAACTCGATGGGCACACGATGCTACCGCCCGTGTCGGTTCCTAAAGCGGCAGTCGCCAACCCAATGGCAGTAGCGACACCGCTTCCTGACGAGGAACCACAAGGATCCGCCCTGGGATAATATGGATTGGTAACCTGCCCGCCTCGAGACGACCAGCCGTTAGGTAGACTCCAGTCTCGAATATAGGACCATTGAGACTAGTGAAACGAGTAGTTTATAGTTTTAGGGCGATAGTTACGTGTGAGCTCGAGCTAACCCACCAGATTTGCTTTTCCAAGAATGATAGCTCCTGCTTTTCGCAGTTTGACCACAACGGTTGCATCTCCCGGTACGATTGATCCGAGCAATGCATAAGATCCAGCCGTCGTGTTCATTCCTGGGAAACAGGTGTTAACCTTAGTCCTCAATTGCGTCTAGATGCTCAAGAACAAGCTATTCACCCTCAGAGGCCACAGTTGCGATGTTGTCCTTAACTAAAATTGGTATTCCATGCAATGGCGAACGCTTCCCTTTGATTCCCCGCTCGATATCGAGGGCAGCGGCTTGTTCGCGAGCTTGTTGATTAATTTCAATAACGGCATTAAGCTTTGGGCCGTTGTGATTAACTTCGTGGATGCGACTAAGATACGCCTGGCGATGTATGCAATGAGCTTGAACACTACCAACGCAACACAAGCCGTGCGTACCGTCACCAGATCCACACTTGTATATGCCTTCGAATCCAACCCAGACTGGAGCTCGTAGATAGATGCCTCGTACAAGTCTGGATAGTCCTTGAAACTTGCGTCACAAGCGAGTGATACATCAACCCTCGGAAGCAAGAGCGCAAAGAAGACTAGTAGGGAGAAAGAGCAGATAGCCCGCCGACTCTTCATCTTGCAAAAGCGGGGTAGAGGATGGTGGTGTCGTTGTTGAGGGACCTGTTTATATAGACAGGGATGGACCGTGACCATTTCGTATTTATGTGGATCGACCCTATGACTTGTCACTCCCATTAGACGCCCGCTTCCTGTCACTATCGGCACGAAGAGAAACCTATGGCGGCAAGGGTCCATCAACCATATCTGATTGTTATCAGGAGACGAATAGACTCTCACCATTTTGAGTTACTGTGTGACAACATCTGCCTGTTTCGGGTAAGCCCTAAGTTATAGTCAACGGCTGTGTGCCGTACTGCGGCATCGGTCGGCACCAACTTCCTAGTCTTGGCGCCCACCAACGCTCTACTTCGATGTTGGAAACAAGCCCTCGCCTTGCGGTGCGGTATATCGTATTCCGAACAGCAGGAATGATGGCGCAAGACCCCCGACTTCCTAAAATCCCAAAATCCCAAAATCCCAAAATCCCAAAATCCCAAACCTTCTTACCCGTCAGAAACGTCTATTTTTTTACCGGTTTTTACTAGCGTGCGGGGAAGAACCTCATGTAATCTACTAATCTACTAACAATGGAAGAACGAGCATGGGAATCTTAGTCATAAGACGAGAGACACTCAGGGTTTAATTGTAAGCGCCGGGGTATGTGCTTCACTGGGTGAGCTGGAGCTGGAACTGTGGGAACTCCGTTGGATTGCCATGTATCTGCACAAGCAAGGGCTCAGAAGAAGCGCATAATTGCGTTGTACTCACTCATGTACTTAGACTGAGAGGAAATTTCAAATAGTGTACACAAAACAAATAATACCATACCTGACCGTGAAGTGGAATGTGACCAGGAAGTGGAACGGTCACTTTTCCACCAAAACCCACTCAATTGACAAGCTTCAAAGTGGTGCAAGGGAAGCTTGGATACTCCCTGCATAGATGTGGACCAAAAGGATCAGAAAGTACGACAATGTCAGGAAAAAAGGGATCTTTTATCCCAGGTCCTAGGGGCTAAATTCACTAAATTTAGTGAATTTAGCCAAATTCATAAAACCAGCGCTAATTTTGATGAATTTAGTAAATTTTGGTGCACAGCCACACCAAACTTACAAGAATTTGGCCCAAATTTGGGCGAGATCATAATGGGTAAAAGGGGGGGGGGGACCCAAATCCCCCAAACCTTTAAATTCAGCTGAATACAGCCCAATCCAGCTGACTAAAAGATGCAGGTTTTTCCTGACAGAGATGAATAGAAGTTTATCATGATTTTATTTCTTGTGATAAAGTTGTGCCCAAATGATCAGTTTGAGAGCTGCCATGAATGAGAGTCTTCTGGAACCTTGGTTTCAAGAACAAGCATGATCTCTTGGAGCTATTCAGCACCTTTGGTCATAGTTTTAAGCCAAACAACCAGGTAATAACCTCCCACTTCATGGTATCATGCTACTATTCCTCCCCCATACAAGCATATTTCAAGACTTATTTCATTAATCTATTTTAAACCAGTCCTAGTGGCTATTTATCCAGTTTGTAGAGCAGTTTTAGGGACTTCCTTCTGGCTGGCAGTACCTCTATAGGAGTGCCTACGGTTAGGGGTATCCTAATTGGTTCAGACAACTTCTTTGAAATTTTCACCTCTGAGCAATGATATTGTGAGTACTCAGCTTCAGATGTATGCCTTTGATTAACCTAGTAACAATCTGGAGCAATTATGGTGGAAAAGCGTGCATTCAAATCACGTTTTCCACTTCCCAGTCACGCAGTTCAATGACAACTGCCACTGGTTTCTCTTATATCTTGCCAACAACTTGACAGAAGGCTTCAAAATTTTGGGTGAGACATTCAATAGGCTATAAGTATCAAAGTAGCACAATAAAGTAGACATTGAATGAGCCTGAGGGATGCAATGTCATGGAAATCAAAATTTGTTCCACTTTGGGTCAGGTATGGTATAGAGCAAAGAAAGAACGAATTGACCATATCTCAGCGAATACTCAATGGAGAAACTCGCTCAGTAGCTCATTTGAAAGCTCTAAGTGATTTGCACACATTAGATTAATACTACAAGCTGAGAGAGGGTGATTCTCTCAGGAAATAATCAGGGTGAAATAACAACAAGGGGAACATTACCAAGTAACAACACTCAATTACATGTGTTTTCGCAGAGAGATACAGTCTTCCACCACAACTTGCACCAGCTATTTTTGTTTGTCTTCTTCTACCGGCAAGACTGGTTGCTTTACTTTCAAACTGGATCAGATCATTTACTGGCATGTCCTGAGTCTACGTCCCAAAGAACAAGACATTTGAGCAAGATGAGCAGCGCATACAACTTTGGGAACGTTGGCACGCCAAATTGTGACACACCATCACTTGCACCAGCAGGCCACATGGCGTGCTTTCTAGCCGATCAGATGCTGGAGAAGTAAGGGAAACTATTGAATTTTGATCGGTGGTCACGGTTCACCTCCACACCAGTCACAGACCAACAATCCCACCATGGGTGAGTAGATAAAAAATCAAATAACATAGAAAAATTACAGTACACAACACATTTCATTCCGCATGTGTGAGCACAAAATTAATACATTTGACCCAAAATCTAAGGCCTTTTGTATGTGGTGGTGCAAGTTGCAGTAGAGGTGCAAGTCGTGGTGGAATACTGTAACACAACGCCAATGACACAAGATAACACTGTTGGGAGGCTATTGCAATCACACCAGGTAATATGACTAACTTACACCTCAGGTATTACCTCTCATAAAATGTGCATATATGCATCATACTCATCAAAAAGTCGCATAATTAATAGCTCATCAATCACACATTCTATGCAGGGGGTCAAAGGAATTCATTGATATGTATGTACAGATTTGGAGACAATATAAGACAAAAAAGCGACGACATGCCAAAATCTAGGTAAGAAACATCAGCTTAGAATGATATAATAGAAGATACAACTACTTACCTACACCCCTATGTGTAACCAACCGTTGGAGGGATGTGAGAGGACGAGCCCAGACATGTCCATTTTATGTTAGGAGGTGGCCCAACCAGGCACAGTGGTATGCTGTGTGCGTGATCAATCCATGCCTGAGGATTGGCGATTGGTAAGTTGTTGGCTTTGCATTTCATTACTAAAACATATTGCTAGTTACGTCCACGAGACAGCTTGGGTGGGTTGCCCACACTCACAACATGCCTAGTACAACCAAGTGACATGAACCAGGCTTCTTAGGGTTGTGTCTGAGAGTGTCACGAAAGCGACCAGTGCTTAACTTTTCCCCTTACGCTTGTCCCACCACTCCAACTGTCAACCCGCGACCAAAACCTGCCAACGCCAGACCATATCCACAGCCAAAACACTTGTTTATGCCACCAACATCCACATCCGGGCTCTGGCTGCATCTATATGGTAAGTAAATTGACTTGAACACTGATTGTTTGCTAACTCAAGACGCTTGACGTGTCTATCAACTCTTTGGCACGCTGATCCTTAGCGTGCGTCCATGTTATGCGGTAAATTGCCCTGCAACTTACGTCCACCCGACGACAATCTTATGCAATGTTCTGGTGGCAAATACCCACTAATACTAGGCGCCTGCACTGGAAGCCAGCTGTCATGACCCTGTGTGATCTCTCACGGACTTAGTGCCTCACAGCGCCCTTTCCCTTTTGTCTCGTGGCTAGACACTACTTAGCCACCAGTCCGGACTCCTGTCATGACCCAAAAAGAGTCACTGGAGGAGGGAGTGTGGGAATAATGGTACAACTGGGGTTTTATCCCCAGAGGGA
>WSLO01000989.1:0-11088 GCA_019677385.1 Ceratobasidium sp. 392 | reverse complement strand
CTCCAACAGATCGCCGGGTTTATTTCCGGGCTTGCGCCCTTAGTCGGAAAAATCTGGGCGTTTGGGGCGGCGGTGTAGGGCTCGGTGACAAACCGTTTTCAAGTTTCAAACCCAAAAGCCACGTTGTGACAAACACTTACTCACAGTTTCAAACGGTTTACATTGATTGATGACTAAGTTAATTACAAATTCAACACCTAATATTCAAGCCCCTGAACGTCAATCTTCTGACGCTTACGAGGAGGATGACTCTCGACTAGCGGGAACTCGGAAACTGGGGACGATTTAACAACATTACTAGCGTAATCCGAAAGCAAGTCTGTCAATTGAGTTGATGCCAGAAGGATGCCATCAGTGAGTTCGACCTCGAAATATTGTGAATTGCCCTGGTGTAGAACTAGTGCCTCTTCGTGCTCGTCGCATATAGGTTTCCCAAGCGCTAATACGTCACCCATATAGTCTGCAGCCTCGGCTATACTCTGCTGACTGGTATTGGACAAGTCGATTGACGGGTCGGCTGGTGCGCTGCTAGTGATCTTAGGGAGATCTGCGAAGCGCACTACTGGGCGCAAGAAACGAGGGATCTTTGTCTTTCGTTAGCCTGAGTGAACCTCTGAAATTAATAAATAAGTTCACTCACCTGGAAATGCTCGTTTTCCTCACGTTTATAGTGTTGACGGATTGTCGCCATATTGATCAAGGTTGAGACCTTCTGCAATGCTCGATCGGGTGAATTGAGTTTGGTCAGTGTTGACATTGAGCGCTCATCGGCCATAGAGTTTGGAACCACGCTAGCAAGTACCCAGCCTAGATGCGCAAGTATGTCGGCAGTAGGGACTGAACGGAGAGCCTCCCAGTACGTGTGCTCAGTCGATGGCTTTGGCGTCTGATGGAATGGACTAAGTCCGCGAGTAAAAAGCACAAGTTGATTATGGAGGGCAATTTCGATCTCGTTCCATGTTGCATATCGAGCAAAGAGCGATGCGTCGGGGTCCTTGTTGTATATGTGCCCGAGCAACCTAATCAGATAATCGCCAACTAGAGTATAGGCGGGGAGCGATTGACGCAGATCGTGGTCAGGAAGTAAAGCGGCCCCGATGGAAAGATGTTGGCTACTCCAGCTTTCGGTTATTAGACGAGCCAGACGACGCAAAAATATATCTGAGCCCTTGTAACCTGTATGAAACAGACAGAATAAGTGTGACAATCTTAACTACTAGGATAGAGCTTGTACTCACGAATATCAAGGAAAAAGGCAGCCAGGTATACTGCGCCAGCTTGCCCACGAAACATCTCAGCATGTCGGCCATTCATGATGCTAACTATATCTCCTATGACCGAGCTTGGCAGGCCCACGCCATTCAGTCGACTGTTGTTCTTGAACATGCCTTGAAACCGAGCTAGTATGGCAAGCCAAAACACATAGACATCGGAGAGTGTGGAATGGCTCAATTCAAGGCATTTGATGGCCCGAGCAAACGGTTCGAGGACTGCGACCAACTGTGTGAGCTCCTGCTCAAACTGTTGAACCTCAGCACGATCAAGCATCCAGTATATAGGGGAGTTCTAGATTTAAAGTAGTTAGACTATTGCTTGATACCAGTGGTTGCATACACTCACTGGTTTGAGGTCCAAAACGCCAGAAGAAAGAAGCTCGCGAATAAGGGGCAAACAGAGCAAAGTCGAGAGTGAGGCATAATAATAGGTTGCAAACCGAGTTAACCCTATCGCAGCAAGCCCCTTTGCAATGTGGTATAGTACCCGAAGGGCAGCGAGGTGTCGGGCGGCATGGACGGATGTATGAAAATGCGCAATAAGGGTTTTGAGCTTTGAAATACAGGGCTGGAAGTATGCTAGCTGGCCAATGTCCTTAGCAGCGTTGTTGAGTAGATGGCATGCATCCTGCAAAGCGATGATCCATGGGTATTCGTTTTGAATCAATTCCCGAGCCGCACGCGTGTTTCCTGCATTGTCCGAGACAATAGATGCGAAGCGGTCGGGCCCAACCTCTCGCAAAACCTTCTCGACATCAGCAGAGCGATATTTGAGACTATATGTGAGTACATACCTTGTCTATAACGCTGCAGATTTGTTCCGCAGTATGAGATACTCCAGATGCTTCGTTCCCTTCCATTAAATACACCTCCCTTGTGGTAGGTTCAGTAACGTGAACAGTATAGACAGATTCATGTTTCCGGGTGGATCCGCCATCGAACGAAAGGGTGAGCTGCTCCTGATGCGAGAGTGTGTCGATTGATTGTTGGTGAATATATGCGGCCTCCGTTGTAACAAAGTTGTCTGATATAGTTGTCCCAGATGCCGTGGCTGCGTTTGGATCTAGCTCGCTCACAAGCTCCTTCCAGCGATAGCAGTCGACAGATGATGGGGGAATCATACGGTCGCATAGCCATTTGAGTAGAGCATGATTGACCCTGGCGTTCTTCTGAAGACGGGACTCGTCTGTCGTGAAACCCTCCGCGTATTTTCCGACTTGATTGTCATCGTCTTGTAATTTTGATGCTAACGACAAGGAGGCTGCCTGCTGTTTTGCTTCATCTTTCAGTGCTTCGCCCAGTCCAGGGCATCGCAACGCATGCTGCAAGACTCGTCCCGTCTGTCGTGGCTCGGCCCAGGACCACCCGCAGCCTGTACCGCGACAACGAACCCGTAGATGAGACGGGTCGATAATCGAATGGCAGGGAATTACGAGCTTGTCGAGCAGTTCGCTTCGTGGATGGCCCTGCCCTATTTCAACCGTGGGCAATTCGTCCTCTAAGTCTGCGGGATCATGTGGATACTGAAAAAAAGCGACAGGTAAATAAATGGAATACATTGACCACAGGCAAGTAGCTTACTCGTACGGCACTTCGCGCCTTTGCCTCCTTAACTTTTGATTGAGGTGGCTTGGGCTTAACCGCACGGGTCGATTTCTGGCCTCGACGCGAAGTACGAGACTGCCCCATACCTCGTTTCGACCTCTTTGGTTTCTGTAAAACAATCTGGTGAGTTTAATAACTTATCGTGCCCTACTCCGAACATTTTACTAACCGACTTGGATGCTTGTATTGCCGCATGGGTTAAATCTTGCACCCACTTCCACAAAGCCTGGTTTTCCCCGTCTTCCCCGTCTATATATTTGGAGAACGTATGTACAATAGCTTCCAATGACTGCCCGCGCCCTCGGAACTCGATCAAACGATTGCCAACGCGAGAGCCAAAAACTAGCCCGAGTTTGTGACTCAAAGCGCCCTGCGCGGAGCCGTAATGCTCAATATCGTGGGGTTCGAGAGTAAAACCAAGGAAGGGGTAAATGCTAGGGTGATCGGCGAGGGATACAGGCAAATTACGAAGATGGCGAAGCAGCTCAAGGAGCCGAGAGTCGATGGGTGTTTGACCAGATGAAGTGGGAATAGTAGAAACTGGCTGTGAAGTCGAAATGGGGGAGAATAGATGTGGTGGCAAGATTCAAGTGGCAAATGCGATTTTCAGTGGTATTATACATCTAGCTGACTAAGTACCTTGAGGCACGTGGAACTTTCCAGCAAACCTGTTTGAAACCGTAAGTTAGCGTTGCAAACACGTGTTTATAAGCGTATGTGTCAAACCGGTTTGCGATTTTGGGTTTGTCACCGAGCCCTACCTACCGCCACATTTTTATTACCTCATCCGTAAGCCACGGATATGGAAGAATGGCACAAACTCGTTTAAGCCACAGGTAAAATTGTCCGTAGATTATTCAACCGTTGAAGCTTAGCCCCCGAAATAAGTCTATAGAACTCACAGCTTCAGAGTTACAGTGCACAGCGGATACAAAGACTTACTCATCCGGAAACCGAAATGTGGTTGTGACTAGCGTTAACGATGAGAGTAGGATATATGCATATGTTATACTTCTAGAAGCTCTCCAACAACTTCCCGTACGAACAAGTCTTAAGCGTTCCATTCTGCCGCCGGTTACTCGCCGAAGATCAGGTTGGCTCTCAAACGTCAAGAATAGCACACCGTCAATTCGAGGACTCCACCGAGAGGGTGACGAAAAAACTCAGTGATTAGATTTAGCACACAGAAAGCAAGTAGCCCTTTCTAATTAAGGCGTACCATTCAAGCATACACATAGAGACCGAAAGCGACTAGCAAAAGTCCAACGAAACGAGAGGAGACAACACAAAACGACAGCTAGTAAAAGCAGAGAGTGTCCGTAAAATAAGAGATGGAAGAATTCGACACAACCCAAATCAAAAAGAAATGTCTAACTGAATCCAAGATTTTTTCAATCAAAACCGCACCTTAGATCTTCAACATTCTCCAAATCCAGCACATAAGCGCAGAGATACCCCATCCCCTCTCTACCTTTTCCTTCTCCTTCTCTTTCTCCGTCCGACTCTCTACATCTACTTCCACCTTCTCCTTGATTGTCTCAAGCCTCTCAATCGCATACGCTCCAACACTCCCGCTCGTCCAATTCTTTTCGGCCCAATCGAATTGCGCGACGACGCCGCCGGACGTATCGCGGTATGTGATTACGCCGCTACACCTACGTTTACCCAGTGCCGTTAAGCAAGAAAGGAGAGGTATGAGATGAGGAGTGGACATACCGAGGGATGCCAGGCAGACCACAATACACGTCTAGGACCTTGCCAGTCCCTGATCCCGGACGCATGATAGTCTCGATGCTTAGGTCGCCGAGTCCGAATGTAAGCCCTAGACATTGAAAAATATATTAGTACAAATGAGAAAACGTATGGGCTGAGCGGAGCTTACAATTTGACGCGACTATACCCAAACAAACAAAGAAGTGCTGATTAGTATACAACATTCTTCGTCGCAAACGTATACATGTACTCACACATAACCCTCTCCCCAGCCCCCGCAGGAACCTGCACCCTCCTCACCTCTTCCTGAGCCATATCCCACTTCCATTTAACATACTTCCTCACACCTTCCCCTGCTAAACCCCTCACAACGCCCGCCAACTCGCCCAAACTCACGTCCCTGACTTTCTTATTCTCCATCAGAGGAGCCGCAGCGACGATGTACGAGTTTCTGAGGTACACTTTGGATGGAGGAAAGTGAGAGGGAAGACGGAGACGTGTGTCGAGGATGTAGAGGAGACGGGAGGGTCGAGTGGGGTCGTATATCTCGTCTCCGTAGAATTGCTACAATTCATTCAGCTCCTGATACCATACTTAGAAACGGTTCACATACCTTGTACAACCACGCAACGATCACATCCCCCGAACTCACAAACTCCACCTCCTTTCCCAACGCCTTCAACTCTCTCATCGCCTGATCCTTCAACCGCTCAATCTCCTCCCCAGGAAAATAAACCGTCCTCTGCGAGATCGCCCCGTCCTTCTCTAGATCACTTTGCTCGACTTTAGCTCCCAACGCAAACTCGGCAGGACCGTACGTCGTCCATCCTTCGAGCTGGACTTCCCCGTCTTCGGTCGGAGACGCAAGGACGGAAGGCCAGGGATCGTGTTCGAGACAAGGGAGAATGTCGTTTCCGTTTATTGAGCGTAACAAGCTGCGGATGACGGTGCTTGCTCCGGAAGCGTCCATTAGAACGTGCGGGAAGGTGAGAGATAGGATTGTTGCGTCGGTTAAGATTGAGACGTGGAGGTGAAAGCCTGGTTGAGGTGTCGTATCGGGGATGTATTCGTATGCTGATGTGTGGATGGGGAGAGAAGGAGGGTAAAAGAGTGTGGTGTTTCGATCGAGGCGTTGAGTTGAGATTGTGGATGTACGGTGCGGGAGGGACGTTGTTTCGTGCAGAAAGTTGGAGATGTGCTAGGAGAATGTTAGCGTTAATAGAGCGATTCACTGAAGAAATGAGCGTACAGAAACAGTTGTATTCATCGCAGCATATTTAGCCTCGGGAATGAGCAGCTCGAACGAAGGAATCTTCACCGGTCGTCAGCCTAACCAAATTAAACGAATTGGATATATGCGCCTCACCTCTGGTACAACTCGACGCACACGACATCCAAGCATCGGCCATGCACGCGCTAAACTCGACGAAGCAGCGCGCACACGGTCTTCAGACAGAACGCCACTAAACGTGAGCGCGACAGTAAGCATGAGATGCGCTCCGCCCGAATGAGCGTCCATAAACGAGACCGGCTCGACGTGAAAGTGTTCAGGGATAGACATGGTAATTAGAGAATGTAAATGAGAGAAAGAGTAATAACGCTAGAAGGAGAGGAAGGGTAGTATGAAGTGAGGAGGGGTCCAAGGTCGATGTTATGTACGCCTTCAACGCCCGCGAAGACCGCTACAAAAATTCACGGGTTCAGCGGAACAAGTGCATCAGTTGGACATGTTCCCTGATTGACTTTACGTCGATCCCGGCGACAGACTCGAGTAGGCAAGCACATAGCCCGCGAACGCCAACCTGTTACGCGTGGATCATCTAAAGCGTCTTCTCGATTACAAATCAGCTTGTACCGAACCAAAAACGGACCGAATAGAACTCGAAATGACGAGGGCTACGTAGCGGACCGCCGGAAAAGGGCGAAGTTCGTGGCGATTGGCAGCGGCGAGTGTCTCGATGTCGACGCGGAGGAGAATCTGTGCGTAGAAGGTTTGCCTCCGTTGATTTATGCATCTACATATCACCGGCTTCTTCCGGCCGATCTAGCCACGTGATACTTCAGGCCGGAATCGGGTGGCTATACGATGCTCACCCGAGCAACTGGCGCATCTCTTCACAAAAGAATGGCAGACTTACACATATGAGCGAGATAATTTCTGCCAAATAATGAATGTGTCCAGTTACTATTCGAGCAGCCAACAAATAAGACACGAGGTAGGAAGAAACTTCCGAGCACAGGCTGACGATCAAACCTATCCTTGCAAGTGCCAGTGAATGCAGCTAGGTCTTAGTCAAACAGCTCGATAAAGTGCGTTAGGCGCACGCACCGCTTTGATGATATCCTTAGATAGCTCCGCCCTTTCTCCCTCTTGCCTCTCTTCTTTTTCCTAGTTACTTAACATAGCGCATACACATAGTTTTCACCAGGTTTTAACGAAAGAATCCTACATATTCTTATATCATTACTTTCTCTTCTCATCTCCCATGTTCTCCTTTGGTCTTGTATCCTGTAATGTCGCACCATAGGGCCACGCCCCGCAACGACATTAAACACATGGTTTGCTCATTTTTTTCGGGAAAAAGCAGCCCTCCGACATTAGTATGTCACTTATTGGACGCACTGTTGTTCTTGTTGGAGATTCGATTTACGGAGCTTACGGGGTTCACGAGGCTTACGGGTGGCTTGTCTGTACAGTACCGTTTACTTAAAAACTTCGGTTGAGTTTTCGTGTATTCTTGCTCTCGTACCGAGTCTTATTCGTCTATCTCGAGTCTGTGCGACTCGCAGGAGCTCTAATGTGTACAATCGCTGTGGAATTATTGACGCTCGAGATGCAAATGGTCGCGCGCGGTCTTCTAATCATATGTTCAAACGCAGAGTGCTCGTATATGCGCATGTATAATGCACCAGCTAGCTCAAACGCAGCAGATTTTCGTTCAATAACTCAAATTGTGGTAAAATGCACCTGCTGCTCAGGTAGGATACTAGGAACCCTGTAGTTACCTAGATTGGGCCACAGTGCCGCACTTATTTGGCAAACAGATCCCATATAAGAGACCCCTGAGGTTGATCTAAGAAGATGGTTTCTGTTTCAAAACATCTATGAATTGTTCCGTACTCTGCAGCACACAGAGATAGTTCCTAGTCACGTTGTTGCCTGCATCTCGGGCTGCGTGTGCTTGTGTGGATTATGGGCGCTTATTCCCGGTGTATATCCACAATCATGATCGGAATGATAGAGAGGATGGGCATAGCCACAATATCGCTATCAAATTGTAGCTTTGGGCATCGAAATTTGTAGCCATTGCATGCGTCATCATTTGAACGGTCCTTTCCTTGCAATCTACCACCTCAACTTGAGATAGCCAACTTAATGTTACCTAAAAAACGTCGAGGAAGGCCTCCTAAGCCAAAACCTAATGCTGTAGTTGGCCAGTTGCCGGCAGATGAGTAGCCAACAAATCAACAGCCTGAGCAGCAACAAGATGATCCCGAGGTAAAAAAAAAAACAGGCAACGAAGGAGGCAGCCGGTCTTGTAGTGTGTGGAGATTGTCGCCCGACTCCATTCGAATGTCGTCCATGATCGTTGACAGTCCTAAAGTTTAACAATCGGGCGATTAGCAACATTATTGCAATTAAATTTGAAAAGCTTTGAGGAAAGATCTCGGCCAATTTGAGACATTTCTGTGTGCTTAAAGCAATGAGGGCACTTTGAAATAGACATAGTACATATATGATAATATTGAGGTGAAAAGGCACATGCTTTGTGGCACAGGATAAAATGTAGCTTGTCAGCGCGAAGATTGTAGCTATGATCAGGAACAATTTGCTGATTTGTGGCTATGCCCATCCTCTCTGATGTCATGCCAGATCATCACAACTGAAATAGTTTCGGCTTTACCGTGACCAGACTTAGACTCCCAACGACCTCACCCAAAACCTTCTCATTAAAGTACCACTACACATGACCACTCTACCGAGTACTAAACTATTTCATGACTGGAAAGCCGCCAAAAGTAATCTCGAAGATGCAGCGCAAACCTTCCTGAGCGCTTGCATCAGTCTCCTCCAGTTCGTCGAAGAATCAATCGCCAACTCCGCTCATATTGGGTCCATCGAGCATGTAGCCGTAGGATTCCTCGATCAACTGGACGCAGTGGCTAGAATTGAAGAACAAACGGCAAATTCCAGGGCTATCTTACGAAGAATCGCTAATGTGTCAACAACTCTCATGCCAATCAATAGGCTTCCTCCTGAGATCTTGTCGAACGTTTTCTCCCGCGCAGTCTCATCTTCTACTTGCTTTCATTCGCGTCCCCCTTATCATCTTCATCCGCTGCTTGTCGTTCCGGCCGTCTGCACTCGGTGGCGTCATACTGCCCTGAATACACCGTCACTCTGGACACATATCGACCTCGACCGGAGGCGCAGAACTTCTACGTCTGATAAGTATCTATCTCAGAGGACACGTCTTTGGCTGGAGCGCGCACACGGTACCCCACTTCATTTGCACATCACCCTAACGGCCTCGGGTGATGATGATGAGACGTACCTAACCTCCATCCTAAATCCTATCATTACCAATGTGGCCTCGATAAAATTCTGGGGTCCGGGAACTCCTACCGAGATTGCCTTTTGGGTAGCTCTAGATCTTTATGCCATACATTGCCCATCTGGAGGGTCCTTGACAAGTCTGCAGGCAATAAGGCTGATTTAAGATGAAGAGATAGGCCGCTTTAACTGGCCAGTTCAGGCTCTCAGAGGTCTTACTAATCTTCAGCTCATTATGCTGGGCGAAGCGCTTACCCTAAGCATGAGCGATCTAGTCTTAATACTCTCAAATAGCCCGGAGCTACACACTCTGCGCCTCATAGACCTGCCTATCGTTACTGGCACCCATCAAAACTACCCTGAAATTGCACTGCCGTGCCTACAAGTGCTTGAACTAGAAAATCTAGGGGACAAAGCAATAGATACACTTCTATCCGTTCTCGTGCCTGGTTCGTTTGAACTCGACGTCCGGCTCTCATTGCCATCCTCAAGGTGGGGCGATTTGGCCGGTGCATTTTTCAAACGAGCGAATATCGTTTGCCTGGGCCTTAAAAACATAAATCCAGATTACACCGAGGGACTTGCCCAGTATCTGAGCTGCGCCCCTAGACTTCGGATATTAGGACTTAATCTTTCCACTGACCGACAACTGGTTAGTCTGAACGCGCTTACGGTACCAGGTAATCACGGGGATACATTCGACGCGAGGTGTCCAAGCTTGCAGCTTCTCTGGGTCACGGACATCGTATTGGTACAAGCCGAGGCTCAGCTAAAACGTATCGTCTCATGTTCTCGTTTAAGCACGATTGTAATCGAACGCAGTAGCTTTGGGATGGGTGGACACATACTTGAATGGCTCCATCAACGGGTTGGGAGAGTCGTTTGCGAGTTGGACCGGACGTTTGGGTCGTTCATTGGCGAGGAATGGGATCTGTATTTAAGATAGTGGCTAGGTTGGAAACCAAGGTCATATCTCTGTGGAACCACAAAATGCCGAATTTTGGCAAAATTTTATACAGATTTCTGCTTTCAGCTATATTCTTGCCGAATCAATGCCATTCGGCTATAGCTGAATTTAAGCATGCATTTGAACGAAGTTCGGGTCGATGCTGAGTTTTAGTATACCAACTCAATTTCTGTATGATTTTGACGGGAAAATGGTAAAGCAGCTTCAAGACGGATTCGCTCAAAATCCAACTGAAAAACAGCAATAGTGCTGAATATAGGCTATACCCGAAATTCAGTCCAATTTAAGCCGACATTGAGTCATGCGAAGCTGCAAAGCATGGCGTGAAATTCGGGATAACAATATACGAAAAAGGGTTTATGCACTGCACCCCGGTCTAATTGGTATAGGTTTTTAAGAGTGCATAATGTGGCGTAGGAGTGATAGCAAGCAATATGAATTGGTACTCATGACATACAAAAAAGCGGCTACTATCGAAGGAGCACGGACGGGGCGGGAGCAGTTGAGAACGTGCATCTATGTCTGTCAACGATGTGGGCGTAAACGTCGTTGTTGGCGAGCTGTAGCTAACGGGCTCGTAGGTGTCATGTTACCATCCAGCCGAGTAACAAGCATAGTGTAGACTCGGCATACGTAGAGCAACAGTAACGTACCTGAGTATGTCATCAGCCGGCGCCACATCGAGAGGGCCGGTCCCCACAGGCGCCGTCTGCGGGAGGAATTGCAGCGAGCACGGGCACCCCGAATCAGCGTGCAGTCGAGGTCAAGGAAACAAAGCGAGTAGCTTACGGGGCGTGCACAATTAGTGCCGATAATTGCATTGAGGTGAATGGTCAGCGGACACTCGTCGTAGTATTCGTTTACCGTAACACCCCCGGAAGCGGTCACTATTTCATTTAGGCAGCTCACGTGCAATCAGAACTCACCGTTGCCCATCTCATGTACTATCGTTCGATAGCGGTCCTCATTGCGAA
>WSLO01000988.1:0-11093 GCA_019677385.1 Ceratobasidium sp. 392 | reverse complement strand
AGCTCGCGACTATGCCCACTTGTGTTTGTATGATCACGTGACCCGGACAATCTTTTCCTTTGGGTTGCCGACCCCCACAAACAGCCTCCTCCTGGGTGAACCAATGAGGATGTTTTCGGGTCACAGTAATTTCACACTGTGGCATTGTGGAGTGAAGTGGATATATCGTGCAGTATGACGAAGGTAAACAAAGCCAAGTTCAGGACCCATGTCACATGACCTAGCCACCTTACTATTCAGGTGGCGCGGGATTTCTACCAGTCTAGGATTAATTACCGGTATCTAAGCTACTGTACTACATATGCAGTACGAATTCCAGTGTTTGGTTATACGGTCATATTTGCAGCCTATGACATCGAGGGGAAAGCACTCGTTAATTCTCTGGACGATCTAGACCTGTGATGCGTGCTGAAAAATCCGAAAACAAGCGATAACGGTTGCCCGTCAGAGAGCGTGGATAGTACGCTCACAGGACTGGAGGCATGTGTTACTGGCATCTTTAAGGACAAAACCAACCTCCAACGAGTCTTGCGCGCCGAATTTAAACTCCGCAACTGCGAAAAGTACGACGGCAAGGAATTGTATCCACTTACGCGCATATGAGCTAAGGGATCGAGTTCTCCATTGGCTAACCAAACCGACTCAATCGAATTGCGAGTAAGGTAATTAGAAAAGCGAGAACTAGGTACTTCAATGAAGGTCAGAACGTTAGATACTCATATACAGAATCAAGGATATATTATAAATAAAAGCGCATATACGAGGGACTTTATATGAAAGTGTCAGCGATACACAAGGAAAGCATTGAAAAACTTCAAATACGAGACTAGGAAGTCAAATAAAAACAATAATAAGATAGTATGACGAAAAATAATTTGTCTACCCAAGGGAGTCAGCCCCGTTAGGTTACTCAAACCGGATTAAATGATTCGCACCCTCGTCAAACGCAACTGAACCTCAGTTTTGGTTCATGCTTCCGAGACGTATCTGCCAGTGCTTGTTATCGCTTGTCAATTGTTTTAGGTTCGTAAATCCACCAACCTTGCCATGCAAGGTACTAGCCAAGTATGTCTTCTTCATCGACGTCAAGAAAAGCGGCTTTAAACCTCTTTGTGGGTGACTGTTTGGGCGTGTAGGGCTCATCATCGTCCCCTGGGTTGAACACTCTCAAATACCGTTGTGGTGTATGTGATTTGTGTACTCACACAATATATCCTCGTCGTCGTCATATGCCAATGCATGTTTTTGAGATACTTTGGTCGACTGAGGGGCTCTGAAGCCACTCCGGTGTTGTTGCGCGCCACTAGGTATGACTAGCTTCTGTTGCTGGAGGTGCCAGCCAGTCAACGAATATTCTGCGACATCCTCTATGAATCATGACGTACCTTTGACTCGTTTGTTGCATCACCAATCATTGCTTCCCCTACATCCTGTTCGGACAACTTCGGTAGAAATTCTTGTTGCGCTTCGCCCAGATTTGTCATTTCTTGTGCTCGTTCCTTGCTCGTCTTGAACAGTTTTTCAACCGACTGTTTGAGCACGCTATGGACATCCAGGATGGCTTTGTCGACGTCCGCAGTGCCCCTCCTCGGCCATTCTACACATACTCCATCATACACTGGTCCAAGTCCATCTCGGATTTTGACGCTACAAGCGTGTAAATGAACGAGAAGCAGAACAATCCATTTGAATCCATATGGGCCGGCCATGTATGTTCCAGTGCGCGCGTGAAGGAACATCCCGCCAGTGACCAGTTTCAAACATGAGCCTAAGTCCCACCGATGGTCAGTTGAATTGAAGAATGCGGTAGGTAGCTGTGATCCATTGTTGTCCGCAGAATGGACGAGATACTCTATTCCCGCAGCTGGGCTTGGGGGCTCGGACTTGAGATGGGCACAAGCGCTGGCCGCCTTCGTCCAGTCTTTACGCGTAGCCTGAGGAAGCGTGGGTGAGCTGTGCTTTTGCGAATATATGCGTGCATTCTCACCTGATATGGTCCGTAAGTCTCATAATCTGGCAAATAGTTCAACAAATCCGCCAGCTGCTTGTGCCCGATCGCTGCTGCCTTTGCCTCTGTGAGCTGTGTCTCTGTGAGTGGCTTGTATAGGCTTGTAGGAATGACCGGCAGTCCCTCCCACTTGGTCTCGTAGGCGGCTTTCCCGGCCATTAGGCGTCGCACATACAACAGCGACTCGGGTTGGTAGACTAAGTGCGACTCGGGATGCATCGACATTCGCGTTTCGTGATCAACTACTCCCGGGCGCGGTCGCAGGAACTGGAAGCGGGATCCGGCAGGTATGCTGGCGTTTCGTAGAGCGGTCGCCCATATGTTGGTCTCGTTCTGGTCCCACTGGTCGGGATTCCGCAGGCACCGAATCCCAGCAGGCAAACGGAACTCCTGGATCAAGGAGAAACTTTTGTCGAGTCCGTCTCGCTCGAGACGCTCCCAAAGTATTGGCAAACATCCTCCCTGCCAAACTGTGACCTGATGAGTGGTTGTACAAGAAAGATTGAGTGTGTACTGACCCCATAGGTACTCGAAGAATAGCTTCAGAATTTGTCGTTCTATGAGCCAATTGTTTGATCGTGGAGGCAGCATCGGCCGCATTTGATGACTAGCGTCACCAATAACGGTGGGGTACGCATCGTCTATTTTTGTACACATTCTCGGCCCTGGCAGGTCATGTGTCAGAAGATACTTATTAAACTTCTCAAAACTCAAGCTAGTGGGCTGAAAATACTCACCTAGATGCTCACGAACAAAAGCGAGAAAATTGGAGCGACCTTCACACGCTTTCTCTGAGTCAGCGAACGCAGACAAGCGCTCTGTTGAAGCGCTACATGTCTTGTAAGTTCTCAATTCTGCCATAAAGCCCTGTACTAACCTGCACGTCTGCATGTTTCGGCCATCATGCCACAGCGCATCAAGATGGATTTCGGCCCCGGTTGCTCGCCCAAGAATCCCGAGTATCTGATGGAGGATTGAGGGAAGCCGCGCTTGTCGGCTGTGGGCGCAAAGATGAGTGGCAAATGGATATATGGTGGCGTTTAACGTACTGTTGAAGTTGTTTCTCGTTGACTTGAGCCCAAGAGGCAGGTCCCATCTCCGTCAATTCGTCCATCATATCGTTCAATACCTGCTCGCCCGCGTCGGACTCGTAATACGCGAGGTCGAACCCGTCAAGTTCAGGCGCAGTATGCAAGTCGGCGGTTAGGTCGATAGCTATGTCATCAAGGGCTGTTGAAGCTCGTTTTGAGTTTTCTGCAGCCTCGCCCTGCTCGTGCACCGATCTCGAAGCGGCTGGAGCCGGCTCATCTTCGTCCGACGACTCCACGTCAGTTGCAGTAGCCAGGCTCGTTCTTTTAGACCCTTTGTTTCGATCCCTCACTTTTTGTAGTTTTTTGACAATGCGCTACATATTTCGGAGGCTTATGTTAGTGGCTATTATACGAATAGTATTCAATTCACCCTTCGTAGCCTTGATCTTTCCTCCTTGTTCATGGCCAATGCTTGCTGTTCTGGGGTAAATGTCCATCCTGGATGTCGCTTTGGGTCGCGATATGTGAAATTTTCATAAAAATCTTCACAGAGCTTTCCGTAAAACGGGTCCGGTCCTCCAGAGCGCGCGAGCTTCCGTTGCGCCCTTCCCGCCACCCTTGGCGTCTTACCATCTGACATTATCCGCGACTGTTCCACATGGGAGTCTATCCAAACGCTCTCCTCCTGGGTAAACCAATGGGACTCTTTACGTGTCACACGAACCGTGCAGAGGCGCATCGTGCTGAGAATCAGATGCCCGGCGGTAGAATTGCCAGAAATTCCAGTGCAGGTAACGAAAAAAGGGAACTGAATTATTCGAGAGATTTTTTGCTGGTAGTAGCTACGATGATGGTTTTATCTCGAGGTGACGGTAGTCGTAGAACTAGAGTGGAGTTCGTGGAGGCAGTTCCGGATCTGTCACATGACTTAGCCACTTCGAACCACACCATCCTTTATTTAGTAATTTCATCCATTTCAGATCACGAAGGCTGTGCTCCGCAGGCTACGATGTGCAGGTACGACTAGAGCGGCGGTGCTATGCCTATATTACTAGCTACATACAACGCCTAAGCGCTGCGTCTGGCCTCAAGCCCAGTTGAATTGGAGTCCCAAGCCCACTAATCCAAAAGTCAGCCAGCAATATCCATCGGACACACGCTTCATCCGCAATGCATGCAATATCTACTTTGAGGAATGCAGCACACACAGTTGTGTCCTTGCTACTGTATAGTGCTAGATTAACTGCAGTCGCCAGGCAAGAAGAGACTGAGGGGGAAGTTTACCCTTTCTTGTCTACTTGCCCGGATGAAACGGGTTCTCGAAGTTTCTCGCAGACGACCTCCTTGCCCAGCCAAGCGAAAGCATCCAAAACGCTATCAAAAGCCAAAAACTTCATCGACTGATATGAGACCGGTGTTTCTTACATTCCAAGGATTTGGCCTCAATAAGAGTGCTTATATGGGCACGCTAGCGAAAACAAATGATTACAATGAAAATTTCCATATCTCTGAATAAATTGCACATAGAAAACGATGAAATATATGGCAGCACGACTCAAACACGAAGTAACTGTATGTTTGATGTACGTTGATTGGAGAATCAGCGGGCTGTCACTTTGATATTTAAGTCTTCCTAATCCTCTAGCTAAGCGGCATTTTCAGTCCAGGTTGTTGAGATATTCAATCCTGCTGATGTTTATGTCATTCATTAGTTATTGCGAGTCCATAGACTTGTTCACGCTGTTGACTAAGGCGCGGGCCAGCTGCGCTCTCTTCATCGGCAGTGAACAGTATGGGTTTCAGCTTCTTCATCGGTGACTGCTTAAACGCCTGAGAAGCAGTGTCGCCAGCTGTTGATTTAGATGTCTTTTCAACTACGTTCACGGGTGCAACCACTAGCTGCTCACATGGTATATCGTCATCGTCATCGTCTATCAATGCGTGTTTTCGGGACGAGCGGCTCGACTCAAGGGTCTTAGGACGACCTTGATACTGTTCCACACCCTCAGTTGCGATGAACGTCCGTTTCTAAAAGTATTGATTTGTCAACTAAGCAGCTCTCGGCTTCCCCAAATTAAATGATAATAACGTACCGTCCATTCGTCGACTTGAGTATTAATTGGGTGTTCTATGATGTTGAACCCAGTCCATTCATTCAACCCTACTCGTGCTTCACCTAAGCTCGCCAGTTCCTGAGATCGTTCCTCGCTCATCTCGTAGAGCTTTTTGACCGACATTTCAAGCACGTCTTGAACGTGCTCTATAGCCAGCTTAACCTCCGCATATACACTATTATCCACATGCCCGGGCCTAGCTTGAGTTTTGACGCCGCAAGCATGTAAATGAACGAGAAGTAAGACTATCCATTTGAATCCATATGGGCCTGCCATGTAGGTTCCAGTGCGTGAGTGGCAGAATATGTGGCTTTTGACTAAGTTCAGACATGCGTCCAGATCCTGCTTGTGACCAGCCGAGCTGAAGGATAGCCAGCGTAACTGTAGTCCATTGCCATCCAGAGAACGTACTATATGTTCCATTCCTGCGGTTAGGCTCGGAGCCTCGGGCTTGAGATAATTACAAGCTTTCGCCGCCTTCGCCCAGTCGCTGCGCGTAGCCTGAGCAAGTCCAAGTGAGCTACTTTCAAGGATATATGCGCGGGTTCTTACCTGATATGGTCCGTAAGTCTCATAATCCGATAGATAGTTCAATAAATCCGCCAACTGCTTGTGCCCGATTGCTGCTGCTTTTGCCTCTGCGAGCTGCTTCTCCGTGAGCGGCTTGTAGAGGTTTTTCGGCGCAAACGGCAGTCCTTCCCACTTGCTCTCATAAGCCGCCTTTTCTGCCGCCAATCGCCGCATATATAAGAGAGATTCCGGTGGATAGACCAAGCGTGAATCGGGATGCATCAACATCCGTGTCCCACGCTCAACCATTCCCGGGCGCGGTTGCAGAAACTGGAAACGGGATCCAAGAGGTATGTCAGGGTTCCGCAAAGCAGTCGTCCATAGATTAGTCTCGTTCTGATTCCACTTGTCCGGGTTCCTCAAGCATTCGACTCCGGTAGGTAAACGAGACTTCTCAACTAAAAAGAATCTTTGAGTGAGTCCGTCTTCTTCGAGTCGCTCCCAAGGTACTGGTAGAGAGCCGCCCTGCCAGACTGTGACGCAATAAGTTCCCGTAAAATCAAATAATCGTCTACTAACCCCATAAATATTCAAAGAATAGTTTTAGGATCCGCCGCTCTATGAGCCAATCTTGGTATCTCGGAGGGAGCACCGGCCGCATCTGACGTTTGGTATCGCCAACATTAGTGGGGTGTGCATCAGCCGTTTTTGTACACATTCTTGGTCCTAACGAGTCATGCGTTGAAAGTAGTTAGTAGGGCCTTGGGCAACAATGAGTCTACCAGCCCGGGTATGCTTACCCAGCTGCTCTTTAACAAAGGCGAAAAAACCGGAGCGCCCTTGACGCGCTTGTTCCGAGTCGGTGAACGTAGAAGAACGCTCCGTCGAAGTGCTAAATACCCTGTGAGCTCCCAGTTCTTCCATGACGTTATGCACCTACCTGTATGCATTCAAGTCCTGACCACCGTCATGCCATAGCGCATCAAGATGAATTTCCGCACCGGTCGCTTGCCCTAGGATCCCAAGAATCCGATTGAGTATGGAGGGGAGTTGTGATTGTCGTCTGTGAGAGTGTATGGCATTTAAGCAGAACTTAAGTAATAAACAAGCATATAATGGCGCCGGACGTACCGTCGAAGCTCTTTTTCATCAGCCTGGGCCCAAGAGGCGGGTCCCATATCTTTTAATCTATCTATTATATCGTTCAGTCCCTGCTTGTCTATATCGGACTCATAGTATGAAAGGTCGAGTCTGTTGAGCAAGGGAACGATATCCAAGTCGACGCTCTGCCGCTTGGGTATGTCACTAAGGGGCTTCAAGTCTTGCTTTAAGACCTCTACAGGCCTAGCCTGCTCGTGCACCGATTTTGGAGCAATTGAAGCTGGTTCGTCTTCATCCGACGATTCCAAGTCGATTACCGAGGATACGCTTGTTCTCCTAGTCCTTTTGTCGGTTTGTCTCCTCTTTTTCCCTAGTTTATCGATAATTCGCTATATATTTCCGAGTATTAGATCAGTAGCTACTGTGCAAATGGTGTTCAATCTACCGTTCGCAGTTTTGATTTCTCCTCCTTGTTCATAGCTAACTGTTGCTGCTGCGGCGTAAAGGTCAACCCTGGATGCCTTTTCGGGTCGCGGTACGGAAATTTGGTGTAGAACTCTTCGCAAAGCTTGTCGAAAAATGGGTCTGGTGTTCCAGAGAGTGCGAGCTCCCGCTGCACCCTTCCAGCTATCCTCGGTGTCTTGCCATCTGACATTGTTCGCGACTGGTCTACATGAGAGATTACCCAATCACTCTCCTCCCGAGTGAACCAACGCTTTGACCCGCCGTGTGTCACAGTCACTTCGCAGGAAGGCATCGTACCGAGAATTGGACCTTCAGCAACAGTGTAGTCAGAGGTTTTGGCGTGGGGGGAAAACTGGCCAGGAGTGTCGCATCTAGCCGCACTTATAGCAGTAGGCTTTCTGTAGGTACGCCCACTAGCAAAGATGGCGACAGTATAGTGCAACAAAGTTTCTGCTTCATACACAGGAATCTAGGAGGCTGCGAAAGCCACAGTTCAGGGTCTGGCACGTGACCAGCCACCTCGCCGGACTCAACCACAACAACCGAGCCGAACAACTTCTAAGAAGCTAACTGATTTATACTCGGACTTTGGGACAAATGGAGCTTGCTCAAGCGATATCATGTAAACTCACTCAGATGATAAGCCTTGCCTAGAACTTGTTTGTCTTGGCGGAACTTTCAGGGGGTCGATGCGAATGGACCTTAGTGCTGGCATCCAACTGGGTCTCATAGCGGATTGGTAGAGATGGATTGCCGTTCATTCCGTTCGAAATACCCCGAAAACTCTGATGAATCGGACGTATTGTCCATTTGGAACGAACCTTCGCCTAATGGGCTTCCGAGGTATTCTTGTCTACTTCTCCGGCACCTCTTGCCGCGGGTGTATATGAGCGCGGAGCCCCACGGAGGCCTTCTGTTCTCTAAGCCCCCTTCTACTCCTACTAGCTCGACAAAATGCCTGGAGGAGCAGCACTTGTGCCCGCTGACGGCCGACAACTGACTTGGAGAGAAAAGTTGCCGCCTCGGAACGTTGTTTACCCTTTTGCCCTAGTGACATCTCTATTCTTTCTATGTGAGTTGCACGCTCAGGGACTGTGAGCAAACTTTGCTAACATAGGTTGGTTGTAGGGGGCTTTGCATACGGGCTGCTTGATGTTTTGAACAAACACTTTCAAAACATTCTCGGAGTTACCAAGCTGCAATCGACTGGTCTGCAGGTCGCATACTTTGGCCTGGGGTACTTTTGTTTCTCTCCGATTGCGGGAGAGATTTTGCGACGCAAGAGCTACAAGTTCACGATTCTGATGGGTCTCACTTGTGAGTACAAATTCAGACGGCTAGATTTCATTCGCTAACGATCTGTCACGACAGTTTACTCGACTGGCGCAATTTTCTTTTGGCCATGCGCCAAGTTTGCCGGAGAAGATAATAAGAAGGCGGTATTCGCAGGATTTGGTAAGTTCGATAGCCGCTATCGTATTTGATTGGCTGACAATTAGCGCAGTGGTATGTACTGGAGTAATTGCTTGTGGTCTAGCATCGTTGGAAACCGCGGCCAACAGTTATATTACCTGCCTGCCGGGAACAGAGCCTTCTGGCGCAGCTTTCCGTCTCCAACTCTCTCAGTCGTTCAACGGTGTTGCCGCATTTAGTGGGCCATTCATTGCCTCCAAGTACTTTTTCACCGGCGAGAACGCCAACAATCTCACAAACGTCCAATGGGTATATTTGGCAGTCGCGCTCTTGGGTGTTTCAATCGCGCTCCTTTTCACGTTTACCCACTTGCCGGAGACATCCGAGGCTGAACTAGAGGCAGCTGTCCAGGCAGCTGCGGAACTTGCAGGTGTAGGCGCCAAGACAGACGACTCATTCTTCAAGGTAAGTATCTATAATGAGTCGATCTGAGCCCATCGTTGATATTGTGTTCATAGCAATACCGTGCCTGGTTTGGCTGGCTTGCTCAGTTCCTTTATGTTGGAGCTCAAGTAACTATCGCCTCGTTCTTTATCAACTACGGAGCGGAATCTGTCGGATGGGAAGACCGCAAGTCATCCAATTTCTTGTCGTACGCTCTAATTATGTTCACTTGCGGTCGCTTCCTGGGCGTACTCATCCTTACCGTCTGGCCTGGTGAACTTATGGTCGGCATCTGGGGTACCTTGTGCTTCGTCTTTATCACCTGCACCACCTTCCTCCATGGCAAGAGTGGAATGGCTTGCCTCATGCTGACCATGTTCTTCGAGGGCCCACTCTTCCCCTGCATCTTCGTGATGTCGACTAAGAACATGGGACGTCATACTCGACGAGCTTCATCGCTTCTCATCTCGGCGATCTCAGGCGGAGCCGTCTTCCCTCCTATCCAAGGCGCCATTGCCGACAAGCACGGAACTCGCATCTCCTTCGCAGTCTGCATGCCTGCGTTTGCGTACACGGCTGCTTTCGGGTTCTTCTTGTGGTTTAGGCACGGGGCACACTTTAACCTTCGGCAGGAGCCGATGGCTAAGATGGAGCCGGCTGTGGAAGCCGTTGGGCGTACATCCATGGGTCTTCACCCGCATGGCTCTCACGAAAAAGATGGCTTCGACGGAACCCTGCATCATGAAGTGAGGGTGGACGAAATGAAGGAGAAAGTCTAATGAACAAACGACACATCAATTTTGGACACCATTTCGTTGCATGGTGTTACTGTATTTATATAATCAAAGAGACAATTCAAGCCAAGTTTATATAGCCATCTCGTGATCTACCGATGCTACTGTAAAATGTCACAGCTCACGGACACTTTACAAACAAAGTTAGAAAAGAACATATATGCAAGCTAATTTTAAGTTCCAGTGGCTGATATTAGTAAGCAGACCCTTAGGATGGCCGTGGACCCGACCCAATTCCGATTCACCCGCGACGACGACACCTTGCATGTGTGTTTTGCAACAGCCAGCTTAACAAAAGCACGTTATTACACCTGGCACAGACGCATGTCCAATCACACTAAAATCTTAAAACTTCCTTTAGTCCTTGCTTCACCGCGGGGTGAATTAGGAGGTTGTGTACGGCATGCCACGAGTACTGGGATATTAAACCTTGATTCGTCGTGGCTGACTGTTCTTGCTGACTTGAAGATGTAGGGCTTCCTCCGGTTTCGACTACAGTACCATAGAAATTTACAGAATAATCTTCGAATAGCTCAACCCGATCGAGGTGTTAATTCGCCTAAAGACTTCATCTTGAGCGCAACGCGGCTATGAATAGGTGCTTTAGGCTATTCAATTCCGCTTTCATTGATTGAGAACTCGACTTGCCTTCTCCAGCGTTGATAACTCAGTTTTTCAGGAACTGGCGATGGTCTAGCCTGGAAGTCCACCGGCCCCACCTACACAGTTCCGGATTTATCCAGGAAACCGAGGCCGTGCCTGTAAATTTAAAGAAGGATTGCTCTCTGTCCACTCCACCACTCCTCTGGAGCCTCTAGCGATGCGGGAGCCATTGGACGTTGTCTCTTTGCGCTCGTTTCTGGATGCGTACCTTGCACCAGCCTTTATACTATGTTCATCTGGATTATCCTATCAAGACCCAACATTTGTTTACGGAAATCTCGCGATACATTCGCTGATCCTGGGAGGACATAACCCCGCTACTCTGAATCATGCTGCGTTCTTCGGTGCTCTTTGCGATACAAACGTCTTCAGGCGGTTCTGTGACCCTGATCCCACCAACGCGCTCAACTCAAGCAAGGAATCTTGGAACATCGACCTTAGGCCGTCGTGGCTCAGTCGCGAACAGGACCCTGTTCGAATTGAATTTACAGTTACACCTATCCAGTCTCCAAAGGACGAACCTGACGACAGGTTGTTTGTGTGTATTGCC
>WSLO01000987.1:0-11098 GCA_019677385.1 Ceratobasidium sp. 392 | reverse complement strand
GTCTCTGGACTGGATGTGCTTGAAATGCGGCATCAGCTCTTATCGTGCTCAGGGTGAGCTCGCTTGGCACAGCCACTTTGATCTGTCGCGGCGCGTCGAAGGCGGCGGGGAGAGTCTGGGGTCTCGCCAAGCTTTCAAACAGGATAAATGCATTAATTTTCAGCCGGGATAATATGATTACGGGCTTGTTGACGACAAAACTCGGCTTCAATGAACATCGGTGTGTCGATCAGCACATCACTCGGTATTTCGGGTACCAAGTCACTCGCTGCACTGAGCGTCGTCTGGGGAGTGTACTGAACATCTGCCTCAACCAAAATCGAACGCTCACCTGGGTTTTGGTTGGCTACAGTGTTATCCGCGGCAGTTGTGTTTGCTACCCGCTCGGCGGTCTTTTGTCTCTAAAATAAAAGAAATTAAAACGAAAAGTATTCTAGTAGACCAAACCTACTTTTGCAGAAGCTGCTAAAGCCAGGTTCCGAAGAGCTGCGTCTTTTCTTTTAGCAATCCCCATCTTTACGGGTACTCAAACGAACAACCGTGTTGGGAAATAGTTGCCTTTTTAGTCAGGACCCCAGACTCTCCCCGCCGCCTTCGACGCGCCGCGACAGATCAAAGTGGCTGTGCCAAGCGAGCTCACCCTGAGCACGATAAGAGCTGATGCCGCATTTCAAGCACATCCAGTCCAGAGACCGCTGTAAGAGCTCGATATCGGAATTTATTACGATTTTATCTACATTTTGATGGAAGCCGATTCTCCAAATTCGCTCTCGTTTAGGAGATACGGCTCGCCAACGGGTTTTGTCACGTCAGGGCAGTACCCTGTGGGTCACGCAGGCCTGATATGGGTGTCGTCTGCTTTAGAAGCATGATCAGGTGAATCCGACGTCCAGGCGGATAGGGCAAGCATGTACCGAAACAATCACGGGCGGGATGGCATCTGATGCAGGGGCGTTGATCGCACAACCGACGAAGCCATCGAGATAGTGTGATCGGCGTCGTTCGGTCATACGACAGTGGAAGGTGGCTGAGTATGCCACCCGCGTTATTCCATTCAGCTCAACTTCCTCTACAATCTATAAATCACCCAGCCAGTTCTACGTACCGGGGATGGTTGTAGCCAACGCACCCAACTCCCCACCCGGTGTTTTACGGGCTTACATCCCTCCGCCGCCCGTCGTGAGTCATCATGAGATCGTACGCGTTGACCAGTGGAGCGAGTGCCGTTTTGATGGGATAAGCCGGGCCAGAGTGTCGTGGTTGTTGTAAGGAACGAGATACGGCGCTTGTTGCCAGGGTCCATAGACAACCAAGCTTAGTAAGCGCCGTGGCGGGTAGCCGAACAGCGGCCGACATGTATGCATTCATCTTCGAATCTACTCGTGCATTGAGCAGGCTTGACCTCCTAGAGACTACCGTGAAGAGCGATATGATTGGCGTTCGGCGTCAACCACGCCGAAGGCTCATTACCTAAGCGGACTGGGTTCTGGAACTTGACCTCGCCGAAAACATGAGACTTGCGCATCGCCTCGCGAGCTGCAAGCTATATCACCTGGCGTCCCGTTGACCCTTGTCCTCAGTACGCCTCTATATCTTGACTCGTTCTGACCTTATCGAAGGCTGACAACAACATTACTCTCACCCTACAGCGATGCTCGCAAAACTCAAACGCCGTTCCGACCGCTTCGGCAAGGCCTTGCGTCGGGTGTTCAGGTCGCCTAGCCCTCCGCCCCCAGAAGTGATACTTGAGTACACCGATTGGCATGGGCTGAAGGCGCTCGTCGACCTGCTAAACGATAAACCGAATGGATTCGAGCCGCTCAAGACTGCGATCGAAAGCCTTTCTACTTGCGTAGACAAGTTCGAGGTGATTGTCTAAGCTTTGGCTATAGGCGCGTCAGCTTCTGGCTAATGCGCTGTCTTGACTCAGGCAGATGCTCGGACTCGTCCGGAGTACGCGAAGATCGGAACTGATATGGACGACCTGTTCGCCAATCTCGTCCAGCATCTTGCTACACCATCGCCGCCGACAGCGACTTCCGAAAGCCTAATAAATCTCTCTCGGTGAGTCCCAAGGATAATGAGAACGGAGATGTCTTCTTATATAGCTACAGGAGTGTTGCGCACCAAATCAAACCGCTACTGGTTGAAGATACGGGGGGTGATACTACGGAGGAAGGAGAGGCGATCGCCAGGAAGAACACGAGTGAGGTGCTGTGGGCTTATCGTCAAGTTCGAACGCTCCTGGCTTTATTCTTGGTGAGCAGTACCCAGTTACAGTCTGGAAGTGCATGCAACTCAATTCGGACTGAAAGATGTCTGAGAACACGAGTTTAGGGAGGCTGGAGGTCAACCACGGTGCCGTGAGTTAGCAAGCTATCGATGGTTAGAGCGCCGAGCTGATACATGTACCATAGACTCACGGTCTGGAGGCATTGGCGCATTGCCCCCAGTCCCACTATCGCTATGTGAGATCGGACGCTGTACCTCGGAACGGATGTCTGAGAAATACACGTGTCGCCGTACTGCAAGATCTTCAGCACTGGGTGCACTACGGCAATCATCAGCACGTGTTCTGGCTGAACGGAACCGCTGGGACGGGAAAGACCACGGTCGCATATAGCCTATGCGAATACCTAGAGAACTCGGGCAAACCATCGGCCAGTTTCTTCTGCTCTAGTGAACATAGCGGCTGTCAGGACGTCGATCGTATCGTACCGGGTATCAGCTATCAGCTCGCGCAGCAGTCCCGGCCGTTCCGGTCTGCGCTCTTGAGCATACTTCACGAGAACCAGGACACACGCGCACGGCTGATCAGTGAGCAGTTCGAGGCACTGATCACCGCGCCACTACGGAAACCCGGCCATACTTTTGCCATCGACGCCGTTGTCGTTATCGATGACGTTGAACAATGTGATGACGCCGACGGCGTCCGTCTTCTGCTACAGACCATCGTCGAGCATGCTCCCCAGCTTCCTATCAAGTTCCTCCTCAGCGTTCGCCCGACTCGTATGATGCAACAGCGCATAGTAGCTACTAGGGGCGAGCGTCGAATGTTCGAGCTGCGTTTGCACGAAGTCGACCAGAGCGTTGTGCGGGAAGACATAAAGACCTATCTCCTTAGCAAGCTCAATCGCCTGAACCTGCCAGCCACAACGCTAGAGACCCTGACCCAGCGACCGGGGGTGTTGTTCGCCTATGCGGAAACTCTTATCCAACATGTTGGCCAGGACAACCGACTAGAGGAGTTGAAAAATCGTCAGGGCTTTCTTCAGAAACCTGGCTCTGACGTCGAGAGCAAGAACTACAACGGGCCCCTGAACGAGCCCGAGCTTCAAGGGATCATCAACGGTATTGCATTGGAAGACTCGACGGGCGAAGCGATGAAGATGGTACTTCGCACCGCAATTCACATACACGAGCTCCCAGCCACAAGTATCGCTTATGAGCTACTGAGACCAGGAGACAGACAGACAGCCCAAGACGCTGTGGATCTACTGTTAATGAGCCTACTGGCGTCCGAGGCACACGGCAACATGATGTCTTTTGATGGGGGGCTCGTGAAGTACCTGATAAACCGCTCGCTCTCTGAGTGGTTCTACCACGATGCACAGCATCTCCACCAACGACTCGCGCATACGTGCTTTGACTTGATAGCATCGGCACGACCAGCGTTTAACATCTGCGGCCTGGAGTCGTCGTACCTGCTGGATCGGGAGATACCGTATGTGAGGCAGAGAGTGGACGATGCGATATCGCCAGAACTCCGGTATGCATGCCTGCACTGGGGCATGCACTTGGTGCGCTCAGGTTGTTCAAAAAATCTGCTGAGCAAGCTAAGAGCCTTGATGTCGGAACGATAGCTGTTGTGGGTTGAGATACTGAATCTGAAGAATCAGATCCTGAGGGGGATCGATATCCTGGATGATGTGCATGCATGGTTGAAGGCATGTACCTATGCCAAGGGTGTGAGTAAGTGCTGATATTGGAATACAGAAAATAGCGGAATCGGAAGAAATTGAACAACTCGTACAGGATGCTTGTGTGTTCCTTACGGACATAGCTGCTAGTCCAATCACGGAGAGCACACCTCACATCTATGTTTCGGGACTGCAAATCCTAAGACCTTCTGGTCCAGGTTTCGGGCAATACGCAACAAGACTCAAACACTTTGCAATAAGAAATGATACTGATGCACCTCAGGGTCACACAAGCTCTGTCTTCTCAGTTGCATACTCCCCTGATGGCGAATACACTGTGTCCGGCTCTGATGACGACACCATCCGCATCTGGAATGCACAAACTGGCCAACCTGTAGGTCAGCCACTCACAGGTCACACTGGCGACGTCTTCTCAGTTGCATACTCCCCTGATGGCGCATATATTGCGTCTGGCTCTGATGACGGAACCATCCGCATCTGGGATGCACACACTGGCAAGCCTGTAGGTCAGCCACTCAGAGGTCACAAAAAATATGTCCTCTCAGTTGCATACTCCCCTGATGGCGCATACATCGTGTCTGGCTCCTGGGACTGGACCATCCGCATCTGGGATGCACACACTGGCAAGCCTGTAGGTCAGCCACTCACAGGTCACACACACTATGTCTTCTCAGTTGCATACTCCCCTGATGGCGCATACATTGTGTCTGGCTCTCATGACAACACCATCCGTATCTGGGATGCACACTCTGGCAAGCCTGTAGGCCAGCCACTCACAGGTCACACACACTATGTCCGCTCAGTTGCATACTCCCCTGATGGCGCATACATTGTGTCTGGCTCTTATGACAACACCATCCGTATCTGGGATGCACACTCTGGCAAGCCTGTAGGCCAGCCACTCACAGGTCACACATACTTGGTCAACTCAGTTGCATACTCCCCTGATGGCGCATACATTGTGTCTGGCTCCTGGGATGAGACCATCCGCATCTGGGATGCACACACTGGCAAGCCTGTAGGTCAGCCACTCACAGGTCACACATACTGGGTCTACTCAGTGGCATACTCCCCGGATGGCGCATATATTGTATGCGGCTCTTCAGACAAGACAATCTGGTTTGCACCTACACTGCAAGAACAAACTTTACTTCAAGCCCCTACCACGTCCACCCACCTCACCGAATCAAACTCTGCCAACCGTTCTAATCGTTCTTCTGCGGTCACTAAATTTGTGACTCGTAACCTCAAACCAAAGCCTACCCCAACCATAGGCAAATTGCCGACGCAGCCAGGTACGGGGTCCCATATCACCTCTATTAGTCACTCAGACCTCTGATTTCTAGCCTCGCACTTCTCTTTAGACCATCCGGTTCCGCCAATAACCAGTACGCCATTCGACTGGACTTTGAATGACGAAGGCTGGGTAGTTGGCCCGAGCCGAGAACGGCTCATCTGGATTCCGTCTGAGCAACGGAGCGCCCTCTTGCCACCTGATGTCAAGGTCCGTATTCTCGGTAAACCTAGCCTTCTTCTCGATTTTCGCGATGCGAAGCTCGGTACTGAATGGGAGCAATGCTATGAACCGACGTGACTCGTTCGTGTACTCAGATATGAATGCTTAAAGCTTGTATTTATTGTTCTGCCTGCTGGCATGTAGTTCATAATCCTCACAAGATTCAATAAAGTCTTGTATTTATAGCTGTCCATGCCTTTGAAGGTACTCTCCTACAACTTTAGCAGCATGAGGCTACGACAAAACAGTCCGCGCTATGCGACGCCGACCTAACACAGAAGCGTGTCCTGCACCCATTTATGAAGTTCTTTCGCTTTGATCAACTCATTTCATAGTCAAAAACAACGGTAGGACGCGGACAGCTCTCTGAACGGCCTTCACAGACCTCCTAGATCACTGTCACGATCACCGCGATAAAACTGTAGTTTCGAATATGCATATCGACTACGACTATGCCCAAACAAGCCTCAGGGCCGGCCAGAAGCATTTTGAACATCCCAAGAAGTTGTGAATAGTGCAGCGAGTTGACAAAAACGGTACCGTCGTGAGGGCGGCATGCATACATTCTAGCCGAATGGAACGAAGCGACGGGTATACCAAGCTACAGTAGCTCATATGACGCCTCCTAAAGGAATGTAAATAATTTATTTTTATACATTTTCATTTGAGGAAGCAAGCGATACGAAGACTCACTAAGCAGTGGTCGCATCGACGTAATGGAATATGCGGTGCAAACAACCCCGCACGTACTACTTGGCTTGCAATCGACTTGGTCGTTCTCGAGAGACTTTAACCTGCAGGACGCGACAACGCTCACGACTCGGATCCACCCGTCGAAAACAAATAATACTCAACCGTGATTTATCCATATTCAGCGGTCTGCTTTTGTTCGGCTGGGTCCGTCGCACGGAACCACCGAAAGCTGTAACCGGTAACGCCTCCCCATCATCCTTCTCTCCTCGGCCGCCACCGCCATCCGATGCTCGACGTCCCCGAAGCGATAGACGTATCTCGAATGACGCTTAAATCTGTCCCCTTCGGCTCGTATTGACACCCCCTAGTCAGGTTATGAAAGATTGGTCGAGCGACAGCCGAGGACGTCGAAGGGAGAAGTACTGGTTGGTTTCGGTTCGCGTACAAGGACAAGGAGGGTTAGGGCTAAAGAGGAGGACGGGCGAATGACGGAGACGGCTGCGTCTGAGTCTGGAGTAAGGATGGGATGCTTCGACGGGTGGAGGTGAGTGTGGCGGCGTGGTATCGTTGGGCGGTCAGACGATTCGGCGTTCCCTTACACTGGAGTGAGTTTTTCCACTTCCCACTCCCCGAATAAGATATGATCCACGAGTATGCTCACCAGATCTCCCGCGGGACATAACAAGGACAGCTTTGATCCTCGAGTAAACGACACGACGCCACGACTATATCCCCAAATCACCAACTCACTCCCTGCTCTACCATCCAATCGGACATGGAGCCGGTATCGCTCACCAAGCTTTCATCCCTATCTCTCCCGACACACCCGCCGACGTTTCAATCTGGTCTGTGCCACCTTCCACATTGCTCTGATTGCTCCTGTCCTCTCCATCGCTGCCGAAACTGTCCATGGCGTCCGGCGGCTCGGTACGAAAACGCTTATTTCGTACTCTCCTATTTTTGCTCACATCGGAGAGCCTCCACGCTCAGCCAATCCTGAACCATCGTGCAGGTAACTTCTCGGACGCCGACAGTCGAGGAACGGAACCGCGCCACCTCTTACTGGTATCGACGAGGAGGAAGCTGCGTCCTCAAAAACGACGCAGTCCCACGTCCGACCAGCGCAGGGTATCCATCTGGGTGATTCACCAAGCTCCATTCGCTCCTGCCACCAACACGTCAACTCCCAACGCAGCTCTCAAATGCACACAGACACTGCGCTCACTACCCCTCATTTGCCGATCCGCCACGACAAGACTTCGAAGACACGTTCAAGAACGCGACAACGATGCTTTCGACCGATGAAGAGCGTGATGCGGGACTCCCAGCGTGCGCGTTTGTCCGCGCAACGAGAGACGAGCTCGGGTTATTCTGGGAGAAATGGGAGTGGATGGGCCGTTCCCGATGACCTACAGAACAGGGAATCGTTGATCTGTACGTTGCGTTTTGTCCGTTTCTATCGTCTACGCTGTGCACTTGATCCCGTTATCTCTTTTTTTCCCCTTGACGTCTCGAACTCGGATACACCACCAACGTTCTTTTCGTCCTCTCCCGTCTCGGATATTAATGTCCCCCCAACTCAAGCCTCCGTCTTCTCGATTGGTAAGTCCTCGAGCCAGCCGTCACTAGTTCAAAACCAAAACATTGATCAGGGCGGTTCGAATCGCGGGTTGGACAGGTAGAGTGCGATCGCGAGGACGGAGGCAAGCCTCGAGGTTGGGCAAACGCTAGATTAAACGGTACAATCCTCACCTCTTCACCACTTTAGAAACCTACGACCAACTCAAATTTCCTTTTCCATGTCCGCTGAAGTTCTAGCCAATCTGCCTGGTATCTTATGCACCTCACACTCAGAATTCCGAACTCCGAACCTAATCCGGCAACACATGCGGTACGAAAAGAGCCTCATTCACCGGCGCGTTCTCATCTCCAAATCGTCTCTTATATTCGGCCTATCTTATCCATACTGAAAACTTGAGAGGCTGGAAAGGTGTGGAAATTCCTATATGTCGAGATGAAAATTTAGATATGCGTGACCGAGGTGAGCTGGTCGATTCATGTGTATGCTATTGAGGCCATTCTGTAATATACCTGAATCTACATGTCGAATACAACTTGCGTCGAACATCCGAGAGTGTTTCCAGATATTTCTTCGTACTTCGCGGTGCGTGGTAGCTTGTATGCGCCTTTTCGGCTGCGTTTAGGTCTAACGGTGGCGAGTTGTCTTTCCTGACCTTGAAGGCTGAGAATACGACACGTTATTTATTCGTATATCGTGCTCATTCCGTAAGTCTAAGCTGACGGGTAACACCCACGATGTGGATCAAGAGAGTAGCTACGTAAGCAGGCGAAACAGGTAAAAACAATAAAGGCGAGCTCCGCCAAATGTGAATTGTTCGCATCGACTCTGAATCTTAAAAAAGAGTATAAACCCGATATATCTAACCAGACTTCAGTAATTTCTTGGTCACTTATCCATTTTGTCATTTGGCCATATGTGCATTTTACAAAGTGGAAACGGCATACGTAGAACAGCAAACTCATCGTGAGAGGGACGCTTCATAATTGGAGTGACACAGTGAGCAAGATGTTCGATTCGGTCAGACATGAGGCTCAACTTGAGCTGTGCTCCAAGGTATTCGCGTCCCTACACTTGTTCTCAGAACGTTTGTCTATCCAACGAAAACTCTTCGTAAACTCCTATGAGATCGAGCAAGTGGGTAGGGAGTTGGATTTCTAGATTCAGTTGGTTTCGTCGTTACGTCCTGAACCCAAAACGGTTTCCACTGGCCGAGTATGGAAAAAGAGCTTTATGGCGAAAAAGTCCGTGACAGGACGATTTATACGCACCGTTACGCCACGCCTTGACCTTCAGGTTCAAACCCCACAATCCGATCTTCACAATCCCCCCTTGCCACCAAAAAAACCCGCCGTGATCCCGTCTAGACCATGAGCGACACGTGGGTGGCCTGGAAAAGCGGTAGGGTGCGAAGTTCGGGATTGATAAGTTGTTACAACCGACGCAATGATGCGAGCCATACGACCGGTAGGATATAGACCTAGTGATCTCTCCACTCGAGCCATTCGACTGTCGTTACACCGCAGAGCGTCCCTCGTCTGGCAACCCAGTAAGCTTTGTCACCTAGCCTGTCCCGGATTCGCTCAAGTCGGGGCGGAACGAGTCAGCCACAACGGAAGGGCGACAAGAATCGCCGTCTGAGCGTGACCGAATGGAGGCTCTCGAAGTAGTGGCAAGTTGCGAGAGGAACACGTAGTAAATAGTTGGATATGTCGGGTGGCGGCGCGTCGAAACCTAGGCGACTGAGTCTCGCACAGATGCACAAGTGTACCATAGACGGATAGTAGTTCCACATGATTCACGTACTGGGAGGATGGGTTAGATGAGGGACGAGCGCGTCACGACGAGATTTACATACCAGCTCGGATCACCGCCGGCCGGTTTCGAAGATCAGCGGATCGTTCGCATCTGCGATTGGTTCCGAGTCTAGGGGAATGTTCACGCCGTTCCATGCGCGGTGCGACCCATAGTAGACACCCTTGGGTATAGACGACTAGTCAACCGACAAAGCGGGAGATCCAGCTCTGTGAGGAGGGCTAGTACTTGAGACGCCGGACTCGAACAGAAGTATTGGGGATTCGGCGAGATGCAGTAGTGACCTTTCATGAAGATACTGGGTAGTCTGCGAGCAAAGCTGGAGGTTCGAGCCGTACGCTAGTGTTTGGAGGATACTCCAGGACTCGCACGTCGAGTCGCTTTATTATCCATGCCAGGTTTCGTGTCTTTCGTCCCAGAGTAGGAAGAGAGTCACATCACAGAGCTTAAAGTATTCAGTCGAAGGTCGTTCAAATCCTCCATCTACGCATTGCCCCCCAACTTTAGCTTTGCCACACAGTCGATCCACAAAAACACGTCGACGCACCTCTTCACCCAACAAACCACCATACAAACTCGCACTGCCCACCTCGTTCGGCAGCCCATAGCCATTCTCTGTCGCTCCTCTCACTACTGCAGAGTTGTCGAGCATCCCGAGTAAGAGTCTAGTAGCCAGGCTAGTCATTGATGTCGTGGTCAGTTTCGGAAGAGAATGGGCGCTTACGTGATTAGTAAGCAAGGACCTGGTCTTAACGCGATGGCGGATGACCAGATCCGCCAACGTTGCAGTATTGCAGGGGCGCCTCCAAGTCGAAATAGCAGCCGTCCAAGGGGCTGCCTAGCGACTAATGGAAATAATGAACAAGACGGGGATGATCGGGGAGCTCAATTCGTTGCTAACAAGTAGGGAAGCGTTCACACCGAGCTAAATTCAAGAGTCCTTCAGCCAGCACGGCGGTGTTGAGCGTACAGTATTTCAAGCATCATACAGTCCTCGAGGAAAAAAAACTAAAATTCACACTAGTTAATACATTCGTTACAGATTTCTTTAGCTGCCCCCAATCGGCTGTTGCTACATCAGCAAAAAACGCCAGCGGTCCCTGGCTTCCCTGAGCTAATTTGGTTGAAACAAGTTGGGTGCCTTCCTAATCCCACTAAAATTCAGTGATTTAGGCAAACGGGCTAATTCTGGCCTAGGCTCTGTCTGTTTGAGAAGATTAGCATGAGTTAGGGCTGCTGAAGCACCAACCGAGCAGCCTGTGCGAGCCTGTAAACTCCGCAAGTCCAACTGACCAACCCTAAAGTGCCAAGCCGAAGCTCATGAAGCGCCGGCGCTTGCCGTATAGGCTACCCGTGTTGACACTTGTCTGTCACGCTCGACCAAACATCCCGTCAGCCTTAGCTTCAACATTACCACCCCAGCCCCGCCGCTGCCTTTTCCCTCTTCGTCGCCTCAAAGCCTCCCTTCATCACAGTCGCATGTGTATGTATAATGCACCTTCCTGACTCCTGTTCTCATTGCCGCACAACTTTGACAGCACCAAAACGACCTCA
>WSLO01000983.1:0-11124 GCA_019677385.1 Ceratobasidium sp. 392 | reverse complement strand
CACAACGTGAGCTTGACTGAGCACCTGCTCCAGACCCAGACGTGAAGCGGCCTTTGCCCCGCCTGGGTCTCTTATATTGGATCCATTCTATGGATAGAAGCGTGTTAGTTGAGCCGAATCTACCTGAGACGTCTTGTAATAGTTATTTTCAGAGATCTGAGCTCTTCCAAAGGCTCCCATTTTGTATTTAACACAGAAGCCTTGAAGGCAGCTACCATCCGTAAGCATTTTCAATCTGCCTGGGACCCGTTATACCGGTGGCTCTTACTTATATCTGTTTAAAAGGGAATAAGACTGTCGTTTGCGCAACCTCCGCGAGCCTCCTCTCCACCCTCGCTGGTTATCCCGTACGTGTTATTGGCTATCTCAAGGCCAGGTTCAATCAAGCTTACCCTACTGCTATTTGTTTCTTATCAACAGCTCGATTCCTTAAAGAGCCGACTACAAGCGTCGAGAACCCCTATATCTGTACCACGGCTTGCTCAACTAGTATGGCGCGAGGAAGGCTTTGCGGGCTTCTTTAGAGGGATATGGATCCCTCTCATGACGATTTCAGCTGTCCGTGAGTGTATTAGTCCCTTCCATGCTGGGGAGAGCTTGAAACAACTCTTTCTCAAATGCAGGGGCTGCGTCATTTACAATTTATACCAACTCCAAAAACTATCTTCACGATGAGAGACATTGGTCGAGGTCAAAGCTAACCCATGTCGCTTTTGTGGGTGCTGCTGCTGGTGCTGTCTCTGGATCCTTGATATCCTTCTGTGGTGCTCGTAAGTGCTCTGTCTAAGATATGTCGTAACTCTGGACCCACATCTGTTCGACACTAGCATTTGAACTGGTCAAGGTACTCGATTGCCCGACCGCCCTCGATCATCTTGTTGACTGGACTGCGCCTTTAGATTCGAAGACAACTTGAGTATTCTATTGCCGCTGAAAAGGGCATTGTAGTCGAAAACCCACAAGGTAATATCGATGCGACCAAAGATATTATTCGCCAACATGGTTTGCGAGGCCTTTATAAGGGGTTCAGGCTTCACTTTGGTTCGTGCCATCCTCCTATCGTTGCGTTTCTGCCCTTAGATTTGTCATAGTTCGTGATACGTCCGGTACGGCCTTGTACTTCATGGAGTACGACGCTATGCGTTTGATGCTAGGGCGCCTTCCCAACGGACATCAAGGACCAACTCCTGCATGGTTCCCAATCCATAATACCATGATACCTTTCCTATGCGGATCTCTTGCTGGAGTCACATCATGGGCTCTTATATACCCTTTGGACGTGTAAGTTTGCCCATCAGCTCGAACTCGTCCTATTCCGCTGATATGTAGTCTGTCATAAGTGTCAAAACTAAAGTACAGCAGCGTGCCCTTGCGGGCATCCCCCCTCGCAGCATATTTGATACTTGTCGACGAATGCTCCGTGGGAGCGATCCCAATTCGCCGAAGCCTCTGCTTCTTGGACTTGCCCGACTATACCAGGGCTTGGGTAAGTCTCGTTGCATATAGCTTGCACAATATTTTAATAGTTTGCTTTCTAGGCGTTAGTGCATTCCGTAGTATCCTCACACATGGAATGCTGTGGACGTTCTTCGACTGGGTCGGAAACTATATTGATGACTTATAACGAAACCATATCCTTATTCACTTGCGTCAACTATCCCAACCAATTTACTCAATTAGTACTGCCAAGTCTCATATATCAAATTTACCCATGTAGTTATGCCGTTTCTAGTTTGCACTTCTCACAACTACACAGTCTGTTTAAGATTCAGACACGCAAATGGTCCAACAAACGAGCAGAGAATAGTATGAATAACAGAGGTGATTGAGACTGACAGGGATACATTGCGATAACAAAACCTGAATACCATCCATTCCCTCTAAACACCCATTTTTAGATCTATTAAGATACGTGTCAGTTTGTATGTTTTGTTAAAGTGAACACGTATTCATACGCACGTATTGTGATACCCAGCGGAAACCTTCTCCATAACCTTGTCGCTGTACCACAGAACACATGAAAATCTCGATCGGGCGGATATCTTTCAGCGGGACCTTGCCCTAAGTTAGACAGATAGACAATCAGTATATGACGCCGCATAGGTTGAATCCCAGCGACCTACCTTGCCGGTTGTCTGGTAAAGGCCTAGGTGGTGGCGAAGCTCCTCCTCGCTTACAGCCCCTGGCGCATCAATCTTGTTGCCAAGAATCAAGAACGGAACTTTGCTGAGCTCCTCAATGGAAAGGAGCGCGTCAAGCTCAGCTTTAGATTCAGGAAATCGCTCAAAATCGGCCGAGTCGACAAGGAAAACAATTCCATCTACTTCAGGGAAATAGTCTCTCCAGAGGCGACGGGCTATTCCAGGATACATGCATGAGCATACGGGCACATTCTGGTCTAATTTGAAGTTAACTCACCCTGTTGATGACCCCCAAGATCGTAGGTTGTAAACTTGACGTTAGCGATGGCGAGCTCCTCGGAGGCTAGGGAAGATATCCTATCGTTAGCGCGGTTACTTAATGCGATAAGAGAGGCTTACTTGGATGAAGCGTAGGCTGCAACGTCGCCAGTCGGTCATTTTTCAGCATATGAAGTAGAGTCTATGCTATGTATTAGTATTGCAGAGGTTGAATTTATGGGGAAACCTAAGCTTACGGTCTTTCCAGCGTTATCGAGTCCAAGGAACAGAATCTTTGCGTTCTTGTGCAACAGACCTATTTATCGTGTCAGCTCACCTACGTACAGAACCAGAGCCTAATGCGCACCCAGCTGAGCAAGGACGTCCCAGAACCAGTTGATAATAAACATGATGGTAAAGGTAGGTATTAGATGGTAGGTGGCTGTCTTGCGTCAAGAATCCGAGGGGTTTAATATTGCTGACATCACAAATACGTGGCATCATCGCCACCGGCGCGTGACCATAAGCGCCGCAGATTGGCCCCTGAGCGTTTAAGGTATAATTATATTAGCGCGACGCGTCATTCTCGCCCACCACACCGAGTGGCTGCTTCTTAAATCTCAAGTAGTTTCTTGTCCAGTTAGTTAGGCTGAAACACTTTGATCAATCTCTGATTTTTCCGACTGAAAATTCCTGGCACAATGGTAATAATTGCTCGTAATACATCCGCCCTATCCATAATAACTATCTTCATATAGTTCTATGACGACGATGGCATGCTACCTAACGCCCCGGGTGGGCTGTTTGCTCCCAACTTTGGTGGCGCGCGCGGACCGGGGGGACGACGCGGGCGACGGGTATACGATGAATACCTTAAGGCCTACAGTATGGCAATGATGCCGGGAAAGGAGCGCGTTAATGTTAGTTTTGGTGGCAAGAGTGAGTATTCCAGCTTGAATGTGGCCCCATGATTTCTGATAATCTTCTTAGTTATTCTGCCACCTTCGTCGCTGGCTAATCTTTGTAAGTATTAATTTACAATCCCCAAACGAAACCCTTACCGTTCTGCAGCCGACCTTGACCTAGAAGGGCCATGGTTGTTCCAATTAAAGAACCCTTCGAATCAAGCCGCGACAACCCATGGTGGTGTTCTCGAGTTTATTGCAGAGGAAGGGTGTGCACATCTTCCTTTCTGGGCACGTTTTCGTTCGTCTCATGATATCCAGTAACTAAATAACACTACGATATAGATGATGAGGACGCTGCGACTCAACGAAGGAGATCCTATCCGAATCACAAGTGCAAACTTAGTCAAGGGATCGTTTGTGAAGATACAAGCGCAGGAAAAGGAATTTATTGAGGTGTCTGACCCAAAGGCAGTGTACGTCTTATTTTCAACTTGTTGTACTACCTCTGACCTAGCTTCCCAATAGTCTCGAAAGCTCTCTTCGGAATTTCGCGGCACTTACCCAAGGAGACATTTTCGAGATCCAGTACAATACGTTAACTTTCTCCTTCCTAGTCATGGAGGTCAAGCCAAACCAATCGGATATGGGCGGGGCGGCCGGTATAAACATTATTGATGTCGACCTGGAGGTCGACTTTGCTACACCGAAAGGATACGTTGAGCCTGTGCGAGCACCCGCCGCCCCTCCCCCGACCATGGCAGAGAAACTAAAGATCGACCTTAATAACTCTACCCCGGGATCGAGTCGTCCTGGATCCAGTCTTGGTATAGCGGGGCCTACAGCTGGGCCCTCTTCTGACACTCCTGGAGGATTCGACGCTTTCAAGGGCGCTGGGCAAACTCTCGCTGGACGAAAGACCAAAGGGAAAGGGAAATCTGTGAGGAAGATTGAAGAGGTCGACCCTAGCAGCACCATCATTCGGACTGAGTGAGTGTCCCGTTTCAGCACTTAGCGTAGTACTTATTCTCAAACAGCAAGATTCGTACTATGACAACTGACGATTTGGAGAATGACAATCGAGCCCCTGCGCCGTTGGGCTTACCTTTTGGCAAGCTGTTCTTCGGATATGCCGTTGTGCCCTATAAAGAACCTGATGTCAACGTTGGAGTGGCACCACAAGAACCCGAGGTAACTATTTTCAGATATTAGTATCCTGAACACTAGCTCACTAGGCCGTAGCGCACTGCATTCTCTGGTTCAGGTCAAACGCTAACGGGTAGCTCTCATTCTGGATCGTCCTCTCAATCAGCTGGACCTTCCGTTTCAACTCCCAAACCAAAGGTTCGATGGGGGAAAGGGAACACTTTAAATGGGCAAGAAGTCATTGATATTGATGAAGATTAATCATCGTTTTTCGGACAATCACTATTACTCTGGCTCACATTGTACACACTGAATCGAATTGTTGATATTGTACAACGGTTTCCCGCTTGAAGAGATGTTTTCAGTTGTTGTGGACAGACTTTTGCAAATCAAGGTGGGGCCACACACACTTGGCGACCACGACCTAACCGCTCGATGTCTTTCAAATCTTTAAATATTCGTGTGGCCCAACTAAACCTCAAGGCTGTTCTCAAATGCGGACAGTCATTTCGCTGGACTGTAACTCCGCTAGACTTGACAAATAGTAGTGCAGCCATGGCGACTGAAACTGGAACATCTGGCTCGCAGACTACGTCTTCGATCCCCACCGAAGAGTGGCGTCTAACTCTGGAGGATCGGGTGGTGTGTCTTCGTCAAACCGATGATACGCTGTATTATCGTGCGCATTTTCCAAATGGATCATCGCTGAGTTCTGATTCAGAGCTGGAGGATACAACTAGAGCTTGGCTATGGGATTACTTTCAACTGGACGTCGACTTGGAGAAACTGTACAATCAATGGAGTGAGTCTGATCAGATTTTCAAAAAGGTGGCACCCCGCTTTCCAGGGATTCGAATACTGAGACAAGATCCATGGGAGAATTTGGTGAGGTAGGTATATATTGGTATACATCAGTATCGTACACTACTGACTTAGCGAGTGTTTCTTAGCTTTATCTGCAGCCAGAACAACCATATATCTCGTATAACATCCATGGTCCACTCTCTTGGTATACATTTCAGCCCCCCTCTTTGTTCCTCCACAGAGCTTTCGAATCCACCTCTCGACTCTGCTTGGCACGCATTTCCCCCTCCTTCTGCGCTAGCTGGCTCAAGCGTCGAGGCCAAGCTTCGCGACCTAGGATTCGGATATAGGGCTAAATACATTCAAAAGACGGCTGCGATGCTATGCGAGAAGCATGAATCGCCAGCCAAATACCTGCTTGATTTACGCAAGCTACCTACAGCCGAGGCGAGAGAGCGGTTGCTCGAGTTTCATGGGGTCGGACCAAAAGTTGCGGACTGCATCTTGCTAATGTCTCTAGACAAGGTCAATCATTTTTTCTTAATACCACACATTCGTTTTGTGCTAAAACGTTTGGACCAAAGGCCGAAGTAGTCCCTGTGGACACCCATGTGCAGCAAATTGCGACAAAGATGTATGGATTCAAGAGCCGAGCCGGCCAATCAAAAACTATGACTCCAAAGCTGTACAGCGAGATCGCCACCAAGTTTTCCAACGTTTGGGGCGCGTATGCCGGTTGGGCTCACTCGGTGACGTACCTCAGCACCATGGGCTTGACGCTCAACTGAATCGGTTTCCTATTCGTTCCAGGTGCTGTTCACCGCAGACCTCAAATCATTTGCAAACTTTGGCTTGGAGCCCGCTGTCGCAGCTGAGGCTAGTAACGCGACTCTACCTCTTCCTTCGCCTGCCCCTGGACTGGACGCAAACCCATTGGACGAAAAGAAACCAACCAGCCCAGTTTCGACTTCCCCTAAGCCTCGAGGTGAGCTCATGCTGTCACTTCTCTCTATGATGCACGTCTGATCCGTGCCGTTCCAGTCAACAGAAAGAGAAAGTCTGCTGCTGCTGGCGCCAACACGATAGTGTCAGAAACCCTACCCGACATCTCTCCTAAGGAACCTAAAGCTGAGCTGGATGAAGCGACTTCTCTTGCCGAGAGAGTCAAGAGGCGACGGAGAACTATCAATTATAGCGAGTGATACTATTTTGCTTGAGGTTTTTACAGCGCTATTTCGCACATATGTATCTGCTAATATATCAGCAAGTTTATTGCCCAAACCCCCGTTGTACGACGTTCTGGTGGGAAAGTGTTGAAATTAGTTGCCCTTGCGCCCCGGTATATTTTCTCTCTCTTATCGGCGGCTGTATGCTCTGTGGAACAACACGTGCAAACCAAACATTGGGCTACGAGTGTTACGTCATTTGTTGCTGGTCCTCTAAATAACGCCAACTCCAACCAGAAACACAGCATGCAACCCAGCCATCCTTTACACATCCTCTCGAACCTCTTACCTCGATAATGTCTGGGAATCACTTTCTGAGGTCCATGGCTGAGCCAGTTGGGCGCGGCACCGAGAGTACTACCGATGACCCCACACCCGAAGTCCACTTTGCCGAAACCGTTTCCGTCGTAACTGAAGTAAACAAACTGGCCGAGGCACCCCTGGTTGACGTTCCGCTTGAATTAACTACCGCCGACGATGTAGAAAGTGCCAAAGCGGTAAGTCGTCGGTTTTCATTGTTTTGTCTATTACACTAACCGGGTTTTCATAATCGACTGTATTAAACTAGAATGAGCAACTTCGACGCAGCGCAAGTAGAGACCGTGACATGAAGGACGAGGAAGGGCTTGTGCTTAAAGCAGTCCCACGAGGACCAAGCGAGGAGCCAGCCACCGCAGCCGAGACAGCCAAAGTTGCTGAAGGAGTTGAGAATCTTGAGATTACACCTAATTCCAATGGAGCGAAGAAACGAAAGCAGAAGGCAGAAGAGAACGTTGACTCTCCAGTTGCTGTGCGTAATTGATTCTGTGCTTGGCCACTACCAGTCACAAACGAGTCTCGTTTGCAGGATGGTACCCCCGCTGATACCGACAAGAAGCCTCAAGTGAAGACCAGGAGAGGGTCAAATGGTGGAAGGAGGCGTGGTTCGACCAAGACCAAAGGTGCTGGGGTTACTGAGAACGAGCCAGCGCAAGAACTGCGTCGGAGCAAGCGGAAAAAATCCACATAACTAATAGCTGTAACTGAAGGAGATCATAGTCAGATCTCACCCCAACGCTTAGCATCAGGTACATCGAAAAAAAATCTGTTAATTTTTAGATGCCAGCATGTACATAGTTTATACAAGACAAGCTCGACAAGATATGTTGGGGAAGTCTGACGCCTAGCACTAGATGGTAAGTACCTAGGCTCTTATTCCGCCCCGACGTACTATCCGCCAAACCTAATCGTCGCCAGCTTGTGACAAATAGATGCAGCTGACGACACTGTCTTAAAAGGTTGCGTTGACTAAAAACCCAGAAATTTTAATGCTTTTATACTCACAAATCTACACGTGACCATAGCGCTTATTTACTGACTCAGACTTTTGGGTGGCGTTCTTGGCTGCAGCTCTCTTCGCAAAAGCATCCACAATGACCTGCCGTCGACTACCACAATGCAACGGCCACTTATTACTTTTGAACAGAGCCTTCTCGGTGCACGCACGTACTCCTGAACCAAACTCTGCCCGCATGTCGGCTTTGCTTTCAGAATATGAACAACTACCACCACGACCGGTTCCTCTTAAAACACTTCGAGCCTTTGCAAATCCTCCGACGCCTGAGTCTGTTCTCGACTCAGCATCTTATGTACTTAGTGAGCTTCCTAGGCGGCTGGTACAACGAGTACGCGCGCTCGACGGCCTCCCATTTATCGTCGGAATGAACCCGTTTGTCATGCGAACACATAAACTGTACCACTCTTCGTTCGAGCGTCTAGCTACACGTCCCGAGGTGAAGACCCTAGAAGAGAACGAAGCTTTCTCTCGAGAACTAGAAAACTTGGTCGAGATGCATGCCAATGACATCCCAACAATAGCAAAAGGGTGATTCGTGCGCGTACTATGCTGGCTCGGGAAACCTCTGACTTGAACCCAAGCTTCCAGGAATGCTCGCGGTACCTGAGTCCAGAACGTGTCTCCGCATTCTTGGATCTATCAATTCGTGGACGCATTGCAGTGCGCCTGATTGCGGAACAACACATTGCCATATCCCGCGCAGTGAGAGAGCGAACAAGGGGACAGTTTGAAATAAGGTAAGGCCGCTTTTATACCTCGAAATTGCTGACCAAAGAAGTATTATATTCGTAGCCAACCCACAGGTGAAATTGGGGTCATAAGTCCTACCTGCTCTCCGGCCGAAATGGTGCGTATGTGTGCAGCATTTGTTAGTGAGCTGTGTGAAGCGACTCTTGGCGCCACACCCCCGCTCAAAATTGATGGGGTCATAGACACCACCTTCGCGTAAGCTGTCTGCCTGTGCTCTCGTAGCCTTGATTCGCGCTGATCTCAATCGCATATAGCTATGTTCCTGTCCAGTAAGTAAATGAACCGCGTGCGATGGAAACGCACTCGGAACAAACTATACATTCCACCCTTAGTGTCGAGTACATCCTAACAGAGATCCTTAAGAATTCATTTCGCGCCACCGTCGAGCATCATCAGAGGCTTGGCAATCGATCTATACACGGCCTACCTCCGGTCACGGTTACTATTGCCCCGCCTGCAGCTCTCAACACCCCAAATTCTGCTGAGAATGGCCTAGACGCCCCCGCTACCTCTGATCTGCTGTCGCCAACTCCATCATACCTTAGCATTCGAGTGCGAGACGAAGGAGGAGGGGTCCCACCTACCAACATCTCAAGAATATTTTCGTACGCTTTTACTACAGCTGGAAGGTTGGCTCAGAGAGGCGAAGATGAAGGAGGGCCATATGCTGCGCAACATATTGGTGGTGCAGCAGCCATGGGCAGTAGCTCCGGTGCAGGCGACGGAAACGTATTTGGTGAGATTGCTGGTCGAGGATTACAGACCGGGATGGGTACTATTGCTGGATTGGGATATGGGTGAGTAGATTGCTGCATAGACGCTCGTATACTAAACTCCCATAGGCTTCCAATGGCTCAACTGTATGCAAAGTATTTTGGAGGAAGCCTGCAATTGATTTCTCTGTACGGGCATGGCGCAGACGTGTTCATTAAGCTGAGATGTCTTGACCAAGATGCCGATGTAGTGATATAGCTCACATGTAGCATATTATATAGAAAAGCAACAGTTGTAAAATTACATGAAAACAATATCAATCCCATCAACTGGCAGCCGTAGGGCCCACCGTTCCACTCGTACCACCTGAGCCTGAAGCACCTGTGCTGCTTGCCGTTCCCGCGGTAGCCCCACGAGACCGCCCCCATTTAACATTCACCTTGGTGCCATCTACCTCAACACCACTTGCCCAAGCTTCGGCGGCCCGCTCCGCATCATTGCGCTCCCTGAAATTAACAAACGCACATCGACTTTTCTCCACGTGAACAACGGATTTGACGGCGGCGGGAGGGATAAAGGGAATGGTGCTGAGGAGCGAAGTCCGTACTGAGGCTTCAGTAGCGGTGGCTGGGAGGGAAGTAATGAAGAGCGAGGTCTACAGATAGGCTCCGTTAACACTAAGACGATAGTATGTATACACGAACAACTACATACAATACTTTGGTCCTCAGGTGGTTGTAGTCCTTGCGACACGGCATGAGTAGATAATATCTTTTTTGCAACAGGGTCATTACGACCATAAAACCGGTCTTTGATATTTTGTTGTGACAACTCGTTTTCTTGAGGCAACTCATGGCTGTAGGCAAGTCAACAGCTTAACTCGATACTTGAAAGAAACCCCAATGAGACTTACCGGTATGGGCATTCGTTTCCACGATTACATTCTCCCTTGGCAAAGAATGAGCACAAGTGTGGACGATTACGCTTGTAGTACGGATCCGTGCGAGCGAGCGACTTCAACATGTCCTTAGCGGCTGACGACGCACGGGAAGAGTCGAGCAACGACTGGTTCGCTTCGAGCTATCCACGTAGAATTTAGGCTCAGCACGAACTACCCCGGTAGCTTGAACTTACCTTGCCGTCCATGTTTTGCGCGTAGTACTCTCTGTTGACCTCGCTACTTGGAGCCTCATTCTTCCGTCCTAGCGCGGTGTCCCTCACTTGAACTGGTAAACCATACTCCAGATCAAGCAAGCAGGTTTGGCACACATTCTTGATCTTCGCGCAGGTCTGGCAAATCACGGTCGTCTTGAAGCGCATGCCTGCACCCGCCTTCCATCGAAACACGGTAAAGGGCCGAGCACATGTGCCACATTCCCTTCCATACTCTTGCTTCGACTAAGGTGTGTTGTTAGTGCCAATCATGAGAGTTCGTGCCATTCAACGTACCATCCTGACGAAGGCATTGTCACCAAGACCTTCAAATAGAAATTTCTTTGAGCAATCGTAAGAGTAGAAGCTACAATACATACTCACAGGTTTCGCATAGAATAGGAAAGTCACTCTGCTCCCATCCTGCCTTGTTGATGTCAGCCTTGGGCATTCTCAAGAGTAGGGTGTAGTCGAGGTTGAGAATGGCAGATAGCGCTTCGTGGCTGCGCTTGGTCACGGCTGACCTAAGGCAGTGAATAAAAGATGTGGCTGCGATAGCCACATCGTCACCCTCTCACCACCCTCGTCGTAATCCCAGTCAGCATTCTAGCGCAGACATGTGCGCACAACATACTATTCGGACTGTATCAAGATCTGTCGATGCCACTCGGCCTCCTATAGTCGCGAGCTCC
>WSLO01000981.1:0-11130 GCA_019677385.1 Ceratobasidium sp. 392 | reverse complement strand
TCTTCCATCGACGACACCCAAGGGCCCTCAAAGACCCTCGGGCATAGACGGGGGGAAGTGTCATGACCTGACACGACCTTCTCCAATATATTCTGGATTATTAACATTTTCCAGAGACAGTTTCCTTTCTTGACATATTTATATCACATGACTTATGGAATGTTCTGGATCGCTGATCTAAGATGTATTTCAACTCGTTTTGCAAATACCGGTATGACTCACGATTGCACCATCTGTTTGTATATGTAGATTTGATAGTGGCTCATACTTGTATATAATGAGGGCGAGTTCGTCGGTGTCTAACCAAGAACTCGACCTCCTCGTCAATTCAAGAGTTCTCTCTTATATCCTTTTAGTCACTGCTCTGAGTCAGGAGCATACTTACTCTTCATATCCTTCATATCTTTCGGACTCTGACATATACTCTCTAGAGCGACGGTTTGATCTTCCTCAAAAAGGTCGGAGCAGGCTGCGTGCCAAGCGCCGCCAGGTTCCCATCACCTCTGCCTACGCCTTCACCAACTATTGACCGTAAGGTCAGACGATTACGAAGGTGCTCATGAGTACTACTACGCCCCCAGGTCTGAGGAAAATGACGGTATGTAATGTGTATCTGGCTCTGTTGAGAAGTTTTGGGCGAGATACTATCAGGGTATTACGGGACTTGGATGCGGGTATACTCACTTGGCGGCCGTGCAATGCGCTCTTGAAAAAACAAGCTCGGCTGGAGCACTTCAATGAAAAGAATAAGGCAGGGCGACAGAAGAATAAATTTGGTGAGTAGGTTGAAGATAATAACGTAACTAATTCTTATGCACGCTAGATGTACGCACGTAGAATTGTTGTTTACTATTTGTTGGTGGTGTGTCGCGTGGCAGATTGTACACAATGCGTCTACAGTTAGTTCAAAATATTATTCTTTCAAGAACCCAGCTGGCTGTGAGTTGAACTTGTATGCAAGTTGGTTTCGTACGTCCTTGAGACCACGTGACATTGCTTGCTGCTGTGTGGTCGCTGATTGGGGCATATCTTTTGGTTTTTCATGCGCGCCGTCACTCACAACCCCCCGCTGCCGCAGAGAGACACTCTCTTGCAGTACGTGCTCGCGACGTCATGTGCGGCCGCGAACTGAGCATGTGGAAATGAATATGGTGTATTGTGGCGGGGTTGGTAAACATGGGCACACAAACGGGTGAAACATGGTTACAATTATGGGGTGGGGGTATGACCTTGGAGCAAGGTGATATTCTGATCCGGCTGACAACAATACCTTCAACCGTGTAAGTCAAAATGAACCCGGTAAATGCCCCAAGATCTATTCCACAAACTTTGCCCGCGGATATTCTTGTCGCAATCCTAGAGATTCTGTCCCAAAGCTTGTCAGAGCTATACATACCTCTTAGTTTTTCTCAAGTCTGTGTGCATTGGCGTCGAGTCATTATAGGAATGCCACTGCTGTGGTCGCACGTCGACACTTCACGAGGAAAAGCGCTCACTCGCCTATGGCTTTCACACTCAAAACAGGTCTTGCTCGATGTTGACCTACAAGAGAATCCACCAGATCTTATACGACAATCCCGCCGTATCATACCCATAACTATACCCGAAGTGGACCCGACGATTGAGGATGTCAGGCGCGAAAGTTACCGATGGAGATCACTGGCCATCGCATTCCGTACCTTGCGCTACGTAGCTCAAACACTCGAGTTTCTTGGAAAGACGCGCAGCAGCACTTTACATCTTGAATCGTTAGCCATTCAACTTAAGGACACGATTATCATAACTCCCAACGAGCTTGTTGGTAATTGTTTTCCTAGAAAGGGCTATACTGGTACCTTTGCGGATCACGTCATTACTACTGCAAAGTCCAACTTCCTAAAACTAAATGTGACGTGCAAGGCATTACGGATCGATGTGCATCCTGTTGGAGTGTCCCCTACCTTGTTCTCGCCTCGCCTCACGATCCTCGAAGTGAGGGTTGACCTTGACTACGGGTACAAAGTGCATCTCGAACTCTGGGCACTGATCCTATCGCAAACACCTAATCTTGTCGATATCAGACTGGCAGTTCCCGAAGGTCCAAAGTTTGAGACGAGAGCACCTACTCATCCTGGAATTAAGCTGCTTGCCTTGGAAAGGCTGGAACTTACTGGCAGATTTATTTTGCTTGCCCATTTGTTTTCTGGTTCCTCGCTACCTAAGCTGGAATTTCTTCTACTTGACTCAGCTGCTATGCCGGGTTTTATAGCCCCTTGTTTGATGCCTATTGCTTCGGCTTGCCCACCCGTACGACAACTAGAAATTCCATAGGCGGTGACACTTGGAGCTTAGATTTCCAGCGTCTGCCCCTGCTCCAAGAGATCAATATTTTCAGAATGGGCTGGTGTGATACAATGGAGGTCTTACCCGCTCTTACTAGCCATCCCAATCTAAGGCGTATAAGATTGGAGCAACTTTGGGACGTAGATACAGCCAGCTCAGACTTTGAGGCCTTACGCAGTGTTTTGCCTCCAATCGAGCTGGTAGACTGTCACAATTTGGGTGAACCCGATTCTAGCGAGGATTCGACCAGTGAATCCAACTGAGGGCACTGCTGTGAGTGCGGAATATATACCCTCGCGCTATGATATGTTTCTAATCCTGTTACACATAGTTTTGAGCCACGAGTCTTTCTCCAACACTTCTCTGCCGTGAAGGTTATCTATTTTTGGAAGAGGTGCGCTTGAAAGGATCCAGGCCCGTATGAATTTTTTCCCAAATTGTTTACAAGAAATTAATCACTATGTACATCTCTCTTGACAACTAATGCACCCATCTTGTATTTCGGCTCGCAACAGAATTCTGAGGAATCGTCATCGAGGTCGTAGATTTTTGAAACAGCACCTGTGTGCCGAGTTGATTCCATTCGTTATGAAGCGAGGTTTACCGTATCATGCCTCAAAAAAACTAATGGGGAATCTTCTACGCATAGAGCTCAGAAGGCGCCGGTGTTAACAACGTAGCTATAGACCATTCACACTCAACCGGTAAATATTATAATTACCTTGTAACTTACATCATTGGATTCGCTCACTGCCCGTGAGATATAATTCGCCTTCCGTAGTACGTCTTGGACCTGTTCTCACGAAGCGTTTTGGTACGATGAATCGATTGCTCAGACGTGCATATGCAAGATAACAAACATGAAAGGAAATAGAAGTGTCCATCAAGCGCTAAACATGTTATGAGTTGTTTACATCAGACCCTGAGAGGCGTTCCTGATGATGGACAACCGAGACCCGGCTAATCCACCGCGCGAGTCCAATGTTAGATGTGCAAACTACTTAGGAGCAGGTGGTCTTCACGGTGGGGGGCACTATAAAGCGAACAGATAAGCACATGGTAGGCTTGAGGTTAAGGCGTGGTGGTGGTTGACTTACGGTGAACGATGGGTGAGATGATCTGCGTCTCGCGGACGACGGTAGTGGTGCTTCCACACTTGGAGCGCGACGCGCACTCTGTGTTCCAGCTGTACGAAGCACCGAATTGGACGCCGAGGTCCTCATATCCTGCGTACGAGGCGGCGCAGGGCTTCTGATCAATGAACTCGACTCTGTAAAACGCGGCGATTAATGATCAGCGCCGATGTTCGCTCTCGAGTTAGAGGGGGTACTCGCCCGAAAGATGTTGGATCGCATGCGGAGTGCCTGTATATGATGGTCAGCATGGTGAACGACGTAGGAGAGATAAATAGACCTTACGCGGCGACCTGAGCAACGGCGACAGCGACAACGACAAAGAACGAGGTAAAGGCACGCATGATGGTCGTCTGTAGCAGGAGAGGTGAAGGGAGGAGTTGAACAACCAGGGCTCGGGCCATGGGTTTTAATACCGTCCACGGCGTGTATCCTGAGCTATCAACCGAATGTCAAAAGTGGTGCGCCTGGTCCCTGGCGCAAGTTCGATGTCCATATTGGATGCGCCCCCGGAGTTTCATGTGTCCGATTGACGCTGGGGTCGTGGGTCGTGTGTTGCCGAGACCTTTTTTGTATGCTGTGTATGGAATGTCTTCTATGGGAGATCATTGCTCCTATCGATCCAATGAGGTGTTTGTCTAGAACGCGTTCATTTTGCTCCGGTGCCTGGTACGCATGTATATAGACTTGGGCACTCTTTGATGCGTGTATATAACACGAACGTCGTTTATTGACCGTAACTGGCGCGTTGGAGCCTCGTGAGTGCAGCTTTTCCAGCATGATGGCGGGCGGATACGCCAGGCGCCAATCAGACCCAAGCAAGCGATATGATCGACGCGGGAGCCAAACAAACGTAGCCTCTTCCGTCATTATACCTGAGCCGAACCACCACACCCTCGAGAACACTTCCCTCGAAGCTATTTCTAACGATTTGACTACTACCACACTCCTATACGATACCACACTATAATGGCCTACGCTCCCGGTCCTTCAAGTTCCCGTCGCCCCGTACCGCCTCCACCTCCTCTACTACCTTCACGAAACCCGAGCACGAGTACTATACGTCCACGACCTCAGGTCTCGATTCCGCCGGGCGCTCGGCCCCCTATTAATCCTTCTTCGCCCACTGCTGTTGCTGAGTCTCTTCAGAATATCCATCTCCATCCTCCACCCGCTCCGCCTCGCGAACGGTGGAGCGCAGGGCACGTTCCTTATGCCGAGCCAAACACTAGTGGAAACGGATTCTCTCCGTTACAGAGACCGTGGACCCACACGACGCAATCTGCTCGACCATGGGAGGGCTCCGCGTTTGTCGTCGGCTCGCACGTCGGAGTAGACGATTGGGATTACGATAGTGGGTACGGAGGATCGTCGCAAGGGCATTATACTCGTGACGATGAACAGACGACGCCAACGAGTGCTTCGTCGAAACGGGAAAAGAGACATATGAGGAGTACGAGGAGCGAGTCTTCGCATGTGCCAACGCGGCAGGATTCTTGGGAGAAGAGGCGGTGGGGGATGGATTCGGAGTCATCTTTCGAGACGGCTTCAAATGTGAGCGTGGGAGGTATCGGATATGCGTGCTAATGCTGATGATTTGGATTGTGTAGGCTGAACAGATTGGGACAGGGATCCTAGCAGACCAAATATCGGACGCCGCGTGAGTGGACTCGAATCATCCTCCGCTTCACAAGCTGACAATCATGTCTCTAGAACTACCCAGGATAGACTCTCCTTATTCCAAACAGCAGCAATACCCGGATTCGACGATTGGGCAGCCGTAGTACCCGAAGAAGTGCGTCACATCCTAGACAAGCACGAGATCCAAAGACAAAGCATCATCTACGAACTCGTCAAGACCGAACGGAACTATGTCATCATGCTCCAAATATTCCTCTACGTACGTTTACATTCATTTAACCCTGAATCATCCCACGGCTCTAGCGAATAACGCTGATTCGGACACGCAGATATTTCGGGATGGGTTGTTATACGCCAATCCACCGATTATACCCAATCGAGAGAAATTGAGGACGTTTATCGAAGAAGTGTTTTTCAATGCTCAGGAGATTTTGTCGATCCATCTTGGTCTGAGGGATAGGCTGTTTGAGAGGCAGAGCGATCAGCATCCGATATACCAGTCTGTGGCGGATATCTATCTCAAATGGTTGCTCGAACGTACGGAGCCGTATACCAGGTTCCAAAAGGTTCGTGCCCTCTATTGCCCCAGAAAAATTAGAGATTAATGTTCTCCGTTGCGTAGCACCTCCCCAGAGCTCTGAACCACCACAAAACCGAACTCCGACACAACGCAGCCTACCGCAACTTTTTCGCCAACGTCGACAAAATCCTGACCGATCTCAAAACAGCAGGCATGGACGACTCGTGCGGACCGCGTCTCGAAGATCTAAATAAACCGACGCTCGAGTTCTTAGCGGGCAACATTCGCAAACAAGATTTCAACGCATTCTTGGACGCGTTTAATAATCGATTTACGAGGATCCAGTTGCAGTTTACGACGATGCAGAAGCATACGGCTGAGGATCACGCGGATGTGAGAGGCGATGGGGCGCCGATTCCACTTATTATTTCGACGATCCATCAGATTTTGAGTGTGGCTTCTGTCGAGTTGGAGAGTGAGTGTTTCGAGTTTGTGTATCAGTTTGGTTAATCTTGACCGATGGGTGGTGTTGTATAGCTTTGCAGAAGAGAGTCGATTTTGAGAATTTTTGCAAGAAGTTGCATTTCCGCAAGGGGGAGATTATAGTGCGTCTTTATGCGTAGTAGCAGGTAGATTTGGGACTTATTTGTGATGTAGGACTTGGATTGGTACGATGAAGGTCGGCAATTGTTCATTCAAGGCCCACTTGCCAGGAGGAATCGGCGAGAAGTCGAGTGGCATGGGTGGAGCGACCTTTACGTAGGTGTTCTTGACAATTACCGTAAGTTACGTACTATATATGCGTTTTGAATGGCGCTGATATATCGACATTCAGTGGTGGTCACGAAAGAGGTCACGACTCGGGGTGGAGGCGAACAGTATAATGTAGTTTCTCGGGTATGTCTTACCTTTTATCGACCTGTTCTTCAAATGCTGAGCTTATTATATATTTATAGCCGATACCTATGGACTATCTTCGCTTAGCTTCACACCTCAGCGGACCATCGGAAACGCGTCGACCCGAGGGGTGTATCATTCGAGACAAGCTCTTGGGAGATAGCGTACAAATGTGGCCGCTTAGTCTATACCATGCCGCCGATCCTGTAAACAGGCGATATACGTTCTATGCCCCTTCGGAAATAAGACGGACGCAGTGGATTGACGCGTTCCAGGAGGCGAAAACGATTAGGGAGGTGCATCAGAATGAGAACAAGGTATTCAAAACGATTCGCTGCTTGGGATGTTGGCTAACCAGTATTCGGCGCACAGTATTTTGCTGTCAATCCGTTGACAGGACGGAGGTTCAATACTCGGACGGCGTTGGTGACCGTCAATATGGCGGCAAAGTTGGATTTCTTGGGGCACGCGCTCGCTGCGGCTCCGTTTGGTGAGTGGATAGGCTGTCAAAGTGACTTTTTGCGCTAGTTTTAAACAACGATATAGCGTATGGTGGGGACTATTATCTCGTAGTCAGCACTCCAACCGGAATCTACATGGGTCTTAGGCATAACCCAGCAGGTTCGAGACCTTTACTGTGGTCATATTCAAATCCTGAATTTTACTACAGGAATCCAAAGGATCCTCAAGTTCACAGACGTGACCCACATGGCAGCGCTGCAAAAGTTCGACAAGCTCCTCGTCCTAACCGGCGAGGCACTATATGCGTACTCTTTCCTATCGCTTATCCGAGTATGGCGTCGGGAAGCAGACATTGCGGAGCTTACTGGTTCGGGGGATAGGGTGTCTAGGCACAGAGATGGTGCTGTACAGTTCTTCAGAGCTGGAATGTGCGATGGGCGGATGCTAGGTGAGTCGACCGTTATTGAACGCCTTTCAAACAATGGCTGAAAAGGGTATGTATAGTCGCATATATGACCAAGTCGTTACTGCAGATGAGTCTGCACGTAGTCGAAGCACTAAATGAGCCGGACCCGAGTCCAACTGTTGCTCGTGGATTGAGGGCTAAGCTTTCTTCGGCTGCGAGGGAGACTCATTCTCATTTGTTTAAGCAGTTTGGCCAGGTGAGTCTAGTTCAAGTTACATCAAAATCCCACCGATGAATGCAACTTTATTGATAGACGTTGAGTTTGCCTCGAGACGCTACAGATATTGTTATGTTGAGCAAACGGATTGTGGTAACGTGCCAAAGTCAGGTCGTCATCCTGGATCCAAAAGAGTGCGCTTTCTGGTCTCTTTCAACACGGCGCACATATACTCACACAACTCGCAGTCCTGCAATGAAAGCATACCCCGTTCCAGACTTTATGGTCAACCCCAGCGCCGAGTACGGCAACAGCGAAGCTATCACAAACCTCAAAGACCGCTGCTCAAAATCCAAAGCCCTCGGCATGATGCTTTCTCGTTCCAAAGAGCTCATGGTTGTGTTCGCCGATTTTGGGTGCTACGTCACCAAATACGGCGCACCGGCTCGACAGTCTGCGTTTGTGCGCTGGGAAACACGTGCGACGAGCGTGGCATTCCGATGGCCCCATGCGCTACTGTTCAGCCCAAACTTTATCGAGATCAGGAACGTCGAGAGCGGGGGACTAGTACAGGTTGTAGAGGGCCGAGATATTAGGCTGTTGTATCCGGGTCCGCCGTACGAAGGGCCTGTGCTTGCGGCTATGCGTGGAGAAGACGATGCAACGGGGAAGACGGATAATGTCGTCGAATTGTTGGAGACTGCGGCGATTGGGATCGAGCAAGGACAGGATGTTGATGGCGCGATGTGGGGAGAATGGGATATATAGGATGAGCTGGTCTTGGTGCATCTCATGACTATATCTCATAGTGATGGCCGTATACGTAGTTGCTGTAATCGGACTATTTCGTTGATTGATTTTTGTATTTCTATGATTGCAATTCGAACGTTAGCTGAAATAAATTGATTTGACTCGGTCACACATAATACTCGCCCGCCAGAAAATGGATGTGCTTGATCCAGTATTGGGTCAACGAGCGTCGAGCGAGTCATCATCTTGCGAGATGCTTGATACATCAGGTTGGCAGATTGTCAGCAGTGTCTCAAGACATTCATGGCACTAAAATTCCCAAATATGTAATAATTCTATTCTGCAGTAAGACACAAACGTTGGGGTGGTTTGGCGTTTTATTTCTGGATCATCGTAGCCATTTCAGAGCCCTCGTCCTCACCATAGCTAATTTCGGACCCCTCGGAGTCAAGTTCCGATGGAGGAAACCCAGGTTCAAATTCATATGAACTATTGTCAGAATCTGGTCACAAAGCCTGGTTAGCAATTTGCTGGTGCAACGTCAGGCTGATCACTCACAGTTCGATCCTGAGCGGCAGGAACAAGATGTATCAGAATGGTCCAGATTTGGGCAATCGTTTGTGGGCTCGTTGTATGCGCAATTGGTAATGTTGATACGAGGTAGGCCAGAATCGGGAGCCTGTAGCTGAGCTAGTGTAGATCGATCTATGTCCCATATTCCCTCCAAATCGACGTGCGACAACGTATGTGGGACCGCGCTAGCAAGGCTTGTAAGAGCGGAAGCAGCTTCAAGCCACTCGAGCTCAAACAGCGTCAGTATCTGCAGTGAACGTACGGCTTCAAACGTTTTTGTCCACCACAAGGGATTGAAAGAATCTGGACTGAAACTCATAGAGCCTACATGCAGTCGAGTTAGAGCAGGAGACACCTCAGCTATTTTTGCCAGCTGCTGTGGGATACTAATGGAGTCTCCCACGAAGTCTAGCGAGAGATAATCAAGCATGGGCAGAGTCGACTTGGTGAACAAGGGGCTGAGTATGATAAATGCTCCAGATAATTCAAGTCGGTCTAGGTCGGGTAAATGGAGCGGCGAGAGTTCTAGTGAGCGCGCGGGATCAACTCCCCAGTGACGAGCGCTCCAGAGGCGGAGCTTAACAAGCTGGGGAGTACTTAAGAGGATCTCGTGCCATGTATCTAGCTCCGGAATATGGTGGTGGTAGTTCCCGGTCAAAACTTCGAGCTCCGTAAGACGAGGAGAAAACACTACGGGAGAAAAGGCGATAGGATAGGTGTCAATACGCAGGACGGACGGTTGAACATTGATTTGTTCAAATAGCGACTTTGCCTCTGCGGGATCGGCGAACCTAAAAGAGGTACCAGGGTGTGAGGCTTCAACCGTGGAGTTGTCCATTAACAACGAGGTTCGACCCATGGGACCAATTGTTAGGGAGTCCAGCTTCACAGTTTCGCGCAAATCCCCGAGGTATTCGATGACCTTGGATGTATAGCTAATACAAGAGAATGCGATATCAAGTGACCTCCATCGAGAGATAGCTAGCTTGACTGCTTCAACGGAGGGGTCAATATTTAACTGATCACAAGGCTCAGACAAGCAGATCGATAGGCCAGTTAAGATCTGAGGATCTGGCGGGCGGTTCCAGAGTCGAACATCGAGCTCGACATTTCTTGAGTTTGTAAGCCACAATTCAGTGAGTTTCAGTCCCCGCGAGATATCGACAACAGACCAGAGTTCGGGTATACCTTTGATTATTTGTCGCCAGAACCTACACACTTGAGAGCAGATAAGAGGCGCGTAAAGCTCGGCATGGTGAAAACACAGCAGCTCAAATATCTCAATGAGGATTTCGGCTGGAAGTCTATTAGAAGCAGGAATGGATGGCTGGTCGGAAATGTTGAGACATGTTTGTGCTAGATAATCTAGTGTGTCCGTCATGGTAGCCTGTCTGAGATCCAGGCACTGGAGTGGCTTCACAGTGAACGCCCCGGGCTGGAAGACCGACCACAGCCTCATGCGATTACGTACGGTAAACAGCTGGAAAACTACCCAATACGTAAACTAATCGTACTATAGAACACAAAACATACCAAGTCACGAAGGCCAAGCATATTGGCGTCCTAGGAAGACTGCTAATCTCAAGCACTGTTTGCTCGAAACTTGACATACTTAAATTTCCGGTAAACTTGGCAGTATGATGGACCTTGAGCTTACAGCAGTTTTCAAAATCCGTTGCACCTCGGCGCTTGGATAAACAAAAAGGACCCTCGACGACATTTCGGTCGCTCCTGTGTAAATACATGGCGTAAAAAATAAATTGAAAATACTTATGTGACTGCAGCGCCGTTCTTCGGGTGCATGCGCAAAAATCCGGGCGAGAACGCGTTGTTTTAAGGTCGGCATTGAAGGCTGTGCTTTCAGGGGGGTTTTGGCACTTTGCTGCCATTACTCCGCGGCCACAGCAGCTACAGAAGCGTATGTATATGCGTTCAAATCGCGTCGCTGAGGCGCAGGTGCATGCGCCACTGTATCTACGCCACAAAGCATGTATCAGAATTTGACCCAGAACGACTTTTCAGCTGGCTTGAAGCCAAAACTTGGCCAAAAGATACAGCTTTTATATCTCTGGACTCGCAGAGACATGCTTTAGGTGCCTGTACTATTCAACAAGCAGTGTACCATCGTCCTAAGGTGGTATCTGTGCTGGCACCTGGGGGACAAACAAAGGCCTCACCTAAGCGCCGACAGAATGAGCTGTATTTGGGA
>WSLO01000980.1:0-11133 GCA_019677385.1 Ceratobasidium sp. 392 | reverse complement strand
TTGGCCCGTCAGAAATAACACGATCGACGCGGACAGGTATTTTGGCCGGGATTTGGGTTGCTATGTTTCTTGCTGTGAGTCATTTACCTCTTGGGAGATCGTAAGCAGGAGAAAATGACAGTTATTACTTGAACTTTTGGCAGTCTGTGAACAGTGAGTGTTTGCGCCTTGGGCTGTGCGAATTGCTCTAACCTGTATTTTGGTGCAGCAACAATGGTGGCGACTCGTACGTGCATTGAATCATTTAAGCATGCACTTTAACTGTGCTCAATATACCACCTGCAGTTATTTCGTCGATATCATCCGAGTACAACCGTTCAAACCAAGCAAGCTGGCTTGGCACATCGTGAGACTTGTCCTCTAATTTTACACGCTGCTTACTCACGCTGTTACGCCCGGATCTAGATTTTTGCTCGCAACATGTACGTTTACACCGCTGTATGGTAGGTTGTGCAATGTTCTTGGTCGGCGAGGTGCGAACCAAACTGCTGTACTGTTTGCTGCTGTCGGCACTCTGGCGTGCGGGCTGTCAAACAGCTTAGAGATGCTTATCGCTGCCCGATTCGTATGTTTCCGCTTTTGCGTCCTTTGTTTATCGTACTCAATGCAGGTTGGGTCACAGCTTTCGGGCATGGGTGGTGGAGGTATTTTTACCACGGCCTCTATCATCACCTCGGACATGTACACGATGCGTGAGAGGAGTATGACCCAAGGAATTGCCTCTCTCTTTAATGGGGTTAGTTGATTCCGTGCCGAACATCATTTTCTGCCCGTTTTCAGCAACTGATGCCTAATTGGGTAGGCTGGGATGGGCCTCGGTGGGCCACTTGGTGGATGGATTAGCGACCGGTATGGTTGGCGGTGGGCTTTTTTAATTCAGATTCCATTCTTTGCGTTGTCGTTTTTCCTGACGTCAGCGAATTTGAGTAAGTTAGTTGCAAGGTGGTGATTTGGCATGGACTAATGCACTTGTAGATTATGTGACACCTGGTCGTGGAAAGAGCACTAAAGAGATCCTTAAGAGGATTGACTATGGGGGGTGCACGGCGATGTTTACGGGGGTGCGTGTGGTCTATAACGCGCTGTATTCTCCTCAACCTACCATATACGTTATGATAGGTTGGCGCACTGCTATTCTTCTTGAGTTTTAAATACAACCAAGAGTTCCCGGTATGTCTTTTGGTTACCCTCTGTGCGCATATACTGACATATTGTGTAGTGGGATAGTCCACATGTCGTGACCAGCTTAATTATCATGGTTGTCTCTGTTGTGGCTTTTCTATTCATCGAGCTGAGGTTGGCGCCTGAGCCTATGCTTGCTCCATCGCTGCTTCATCAAAAGGTACCGGTCATCATAGGGTGCAGTAATGCTCTTGTGTCTATGAACAACTTGTACGTTTTGTTTTGTTGCTACCATTCAACAAGATGACGCTGACTAACAAAATCAAGCGCCATGATGTATTTCTATCCGATGTGGTTTGAAACTGTACAGCTTCGTAGCGCTGGAGTTGCTGGTTAGTATGTGTAGATCACTTCGGTACTATCTGACACTGACACGTGGGTTTGAATCAAGGCGCGCATCTGTTGCCCAATTCTCTATCCATGTCTTTGGGATCGTTATTTGCCGGGTGAGTGTCCTGAACGCATGACACGGTGTATATGCTTGTTCATAAGATGCGTTAGGTGGTACATGTCGAGAACAGGGCGTTACAAAATCCTGACAGATTTATTCGGCTTATTCCCTTTTGTGGCTTCCGTCCTCGTATATCTGTTGCGTGAGAATTCTAGCGAGTTCGAGCAGTGGTTTAGCATCGTGAGTTCCCTTCAATCGCACCTCTTCCTTGCTGTTCAACATCAATATCTCAGATTCCGTTGGGCTTTGGCAACGCGGTAGTCCTACAAACAACTCTAAGTATATCATTTGAATAGTTAAGTTTGCTTTTGGCTGATTTCTTTTTTAGTTTGCTTGCTTGCATCGATTGATAGTAAGTAGCATGTGTACTTTATCTTCAACTTAATCCGATTGCTCCAACAACTCGCAGAATCGGCTCTAGCGGTCGGAACAGGCTTTACGCAGCTCTTCCGTGGGGTTGGTAAGTAAATGCGACCGGATGTTCTCGGTTCGGACTTGATAGTTTTCCGATACGATAGGCCAAGTCATGGGCGTGGCTGTCAGTTCAGCCTTCTTCCAATCAATTCTCGATAGACAATTGCGAGCGCGTATCACAGGAGAAGGTGCTGACGAGGTGACGTCTACGTCATTGATTTTTGCATCGACTTGTTGGCTGATAGTGTTGTATTTCAGTTAATATTGCGTATACGCCACTCGTCCAAACTCGTAGCTTCTCTCGAGCCGCATGCTCAACGTGCGGCCCGTGATTCGTATGGAATCGCTCTTGGATCGGTGTTCCTGTATGCGGCTGCCTGCAGTCTGGTTTCCTTCCTGCTGAGGCTCTGGGTCAGCTATCATCCTAATCCAACATTCAAACGTCCACTAAGTTTCTTTGAATACAGCTTCCCGAGCTTCCTCTCGACCCAGCTCCCGATACTTCCACTGCGCCGACGCGGGCAGCTAGTGTTACGTCGAACGAGAGCGCTGTTGAAGAGGATGACGATGAGATCGCTGACTTGAGGCCAGTACCTAAACCCCGTATGCGTCGGCTCTCGACGTTGGAGTCGGACGATGGATTCGATCCTGAGGATACTACCCCTGCTTCGCCTTACAAAGCGAAACTCAAGCTTTCTACAAGCGTATGATGATAAATGACCGATTTACACTTTTTCTTGGCTGCTCTAGCTATAAGGATGACTGATTATGGTTCATTCCAGATGACGGGTTGCGAACAAGGCCTTAGAGCATAAAATCCATTCTTGTGAATTTAAGTTTTTTTTTTTTTGTATGCATACACGCGCAAGACACTGTGACTTGAACATCTAAGCTATTACATACTAAAGATACGCATACAGCGTCTTAAATGCGGTTTTTGCTTGTCGAATGGCTTGCCCAAAATGGTTGTGTTTGGTCAGGCACAGCAACCAGGGAAGGGTATGCGACATGCATGCCCGAGATTCCCTATTCAAGATTCAGTCAACCACAACCGCAATGTTGTTTCTGGTTTTCTTCCTGGGTGCTGTAGGCACTTACTGTTACCTTCTCAACAAGCGTTTCAACACTCCGCACCCCACCAGCTCCGCTTTTGCAGCCAAACCTTTGTCTGAAGATGAACTGTCAAAACTGACCTACCCAACTCCTGAGGACATGGTGAATGCGATGAAAGCAGCTGGGCCAGCTACTGGAAAGGCATATGTAGTGCTCGGAGGCTCTGGACTCGTAGGCAGATTTATTGTTCGAAGCTTGCTCGGGCGTGGTGAGACTCTAGTCCGCAGCATCGACATTACTCCTCCCGACCTGTCTGGTGATCCCCACGCAATAGATCGCCTGTCCCGGGCAGAGTTTATACGAGCAGACGTAACAGACTACGGGGCTATCAGGGATGCCATATCACGGCCGTTTGGCGATACCGGTGTAACCGCCCAGGTCATCATCCATACTGTTGCTGTTATTCGCTTCTGGGAACGTCTTCCGTACCTCAAGCATCTCTCCTACAACGTTAACGTTGGCGGCACGAAGAACGTCCTCAAAGTGGCCCAGGAGCTTGGATCTGTTCGCGCATTCGTCTTTACCTCTAGCGCCACGGCGGCTGTCCCTCCTGTAAAATACCTACGCCTTTGGTCGCGAAACCCACCGGTATTTGCGGACGCGCCAACCAAAAGAGAGCTCCTATCGAAGAACCATTATCCGACGTCTAAACATGAGGCAGACGCTTTAGTTAGGGCAGCGGACAACCTAAAAGGAATCCGCACAGGAGTACTCAGGCCAGGAATGTGAGTACAGTCGAATGCTCGAACTAACTTGTCATCTAACCGCCTTCGAACAAGGGCGATCAATGGACCCGGGGACCAAAATGTTACCGTAGTACGTAGTACTTTGCACGTAAAGATAAGGTATTGGTCGCTCACATAGGACCATAGTATCTCCGAAGTAAAGGGGTGATTCCCACCTGGGGAGAGGGGTACGTATTTAAACAAGCTAGGTTCAGCTCAAGTAACTTACAACTTTGATGTTTTCCAGCTTCCTCCAGAGCCTATTGAATCCATGGGATGTCGCTCGTGCTCATGTTCAATACGCTGACGCGCTCGAAACACGGCCCGACGAAATTGCAGGAAGAGGCTTTTTGCTCACTGGCCAACCTACCGCTCTTCGCTATAGCGATTTGCACTGCGTGATCCAGGTAGTCGTAGACTTTAGCAGAGTTTTAACTGGCTCCTAACTCGTATAAATACTTTACAGTTTTACTGTAATCGCGATCTCAAGTTTCAACCGGTGTCTGGTATGCAACCTACGCGCAGTGACTCAAGCAAGCGTTCAAGCTGACCTTTTCCCCCTTGCTAGCTGTGCCGTTTTACTTACTTGGTCACTTGATGGAGTTGTTTTTCTTGGCGCGTTACTATGTACTACGTTTGATCTCTGTATTCACCAGGGCAAAGGTGAGCTTCGTGCCTCAGTGGGCATTTGATAGCAATGTAGTGCTCCTTCTCCCGGCGACATGGGAATATGCATTTGCGGACTATGTTATTGACGACAGCAAGGCGCGAAAGCTCCTTGGGTGGGTTGTTTGGAGCAAGCCTTAGGTCTAAAATTAACCTCGAGTTTAATCTTAAAGGTACCGAAACTCGTGGTCAAACGAACAAACACTCAAATGGGCCGTAGATAGCTTACAGGGGCAAACAAGTTGATATGATGGGTGGCAATCCAGGCTGTATCAACATCAGTTCTTGCGATTATGGGATATGGGTGACGCATGTATTGTCTGAAAATTAAGACATTGAATTTAGATAGCTGGGAACCAGCTAAAGGACCATCTGACCGAATCTAGGCTACGTGTTGTTTCCAAACCAGCTCGGAGCTAAGCTGGAATACAGCTGCTAGAGGGGCAGTAACGTGCGATAACAACACGCATACAACGTCTGAAATTCTGTTTTTGCTTGTTGAACAGTTTACCAAAAATGGTTGTATTTGATCAGGCACAGCAACCAGGGAAGGATATAACGCGACATGCATGCCCGGGAGCTGTTCATAATCCGGGCGACCACACCTATCATGCTGCTTCTAATACTCTTCCTGGGAGTCATAGGCACCTACTGCTACCTCCTCAACAAGCGTTTCAACACCCCTCACCCCGCTGGCTTTGCTTTTACAACTAAACCCCTGTCTGAAGATGAACTATCAAAACTGACCTACCCAACTCCTGAGGACATGGTGAACGCGATGAAAGCGGCTGGGCCAGCTACTGGGAAAGCGTATATAGTACTTGGAGGCTCTGGACTCGTAGGCAGATTCATCGTTAGGAGCTTGCTGGGACGCGGCGAGACTCTGGTCCGCAACATCGACATTACTCCTCCCGATCTGTCTGGCGATCCCAACGCCATAGACCACGTGTCTCGAGCAGAGTTTATACGAGCGGATGTGACGAGTTACGACACCATCAAGAATGCTATATCACGGCCATTCGGCGACACCGGTATAACTGCCCAGGTCATCATCCATACTGTCGGCGTTATTCGTCATTGGGAACGTCTCCCGTACCTCAAGCATCTCTGCCACGATGTCAACGTTGGTGGCACGAAAAACGTCCTCAAGATAGCACAAGAACTAGGATCTGTTCACGCGTTTGTCTTTACGTCTAGTGTCGCGGCGGTTGTCCCTCCTGCAAAATACCTACGCCTTTGGTCGCGAAACCCACCAGTATTCGGAGACGAGTCAATTAAGGGTGCTACTCCATCGAATAACCACTACCCAACATCCAAACGCGAGGCGGACGCATTGGTGAGAGCAGCAGACAAAGTGAAGGGAATCCGTACGGGGGTGCTTAGACCGGGAACGTGAGTATGGTTCTGCCTAGAAGCTAGGACCAAGTTACTTTCTAACTAGCTTCAAGGTCTATCACTGGCCCCGGGGATCAGCATGTCACCGTGGTGCATAACGGTTTATATTTTTGAGTGAAGTGATAATTACTTACTTAGAGGTTGTAGTTCCTCCGAAGTAAAGGAGTGATTCCAATTTGGGGGGAGGGGTAAGTTTTTATCCCCTATTCTAACTACTACTCAGTTAACTTGCGAGCTCGACCTTTTCTACAGATTCCTCCAAAGTATATCAAATCCATGGGACGTTGCCCGTGCTCATATTCAATACGCCGACGCGCTCGAAAACCGGCCTGATGAAATTGCGGGAAAAGGCTTTTTGCTGACTGGAGATCCTACTCCTATGTGTTTTGGCGATGGAAATCGTGTCATTCAGGTAGTTATGTTATTTCAGCAGCACGTGTAGCTCCTAAATCGTCTGAATTCTCTATAGTTCTACTGCAACCATGACATCAAGTTTCAGCCAATGCCAGGTATGTGCTCTACGCATAAAGTAGGTCTATGATTAGAGAAATATTAAAGCTAACCTTTTCTATTAGCTATATTTTTTTACCTCCTTGCTCACTTGATGGAACCGTTCTTCTTGGCGCGCTATTATGTGCTGCGCATAATTTCGATATTCACTGGCACGAAAGTGAGCTTCGTACCTCAGTGGGCAATCGATAGCAATGCGGTGCTCCTTCAACCAGCAACATGGGACTTTGCCTTTGCGGACTACATCATCGATGACATTAAGATACGAAAGCTCCTTGGGTAAGGTATCCAATCATGCATTGCGCTCAAGGCTAAACTCCAAGTTCTTAAAGGTATCGAAACTTATGGTCAAACGAGCAAACTCTCAAGTGGGCTGTAGATAGCCTGCAAGGACAGGCGAGGTAATATCATAGATAACGATGCGGACCTCATTAGCATTAGCTTCTACGATTTAGAGATATAGTGCGTAATGATATATTATCTGAAAGTTAAGGCATCATGTAGCTTCAATCAGGCGATTTCAACTCTACCAAAACTGCAGTTCTATGAGTTTTGTAACCAACATCTTGCGTGATAGCTAATATCTAACCGCATATAGTCACTAGTTGCGGATAACTGAGGCCGAACAATCAGAAGGCAGGGGTGTGGTGTATGGAGGGCTGATTTAATCCACGTGCCCCATCCTGGCAACATCCCTGACGCAACGTAGCTAAATAAATACCTGTATGATGCGCACCGGTCTAAGGTCTGCGCACTACCGTCTCGACCACTATGCTGTTCTTATGTCTATCTTTCGGCTGCATTGGAGTCTACGGCTATCTTCTAAACAAAAGGCTCACATATCCACACCCTAAGGCGTCTACGTATACGGTCAAGCCGCTCCCCGACGATGAGCTCGCAAAGCTCACTTATCCAACACCCGAGGACATGGGAAAGGCAGCTGGACCGGCTACGGGCAAGGCATATGTCGTTCTTGGTGGATCTGGTTTTGTAGGCCGATATATCGTTCGCACACTACTTGCGCGGGGCGAAACTCTAGTCCGCAATATCGACATTATCCCTCCTGACCTCTCTGGTGATCCCAACGCTGCGGACCACGTGTCCCACGCAGAGTTCATAAAAGCAGACGTGACAAACTATGAAGCTATCAAGGAAGCTATATCACGTCCATTCGGCGATACCGGTGTAACTGCCCAGGTTATCATCCATACCGTTGGAGTAATTCGGCCCTGGGAGAGACTTCCATATCTCAAACAGTTCAGCCATAAAGTCAACGTTGGCGGCACAGAAAATGCTCTCAAAATCTCCCAGGAGCTAGGAACTGTCCGGGCATTTGTTTTTACGTCAAGTGCAGGAACCTTTCTTCCTCCCGCAAGGTACCTACGCCTTACGCGCAAGTATGGCATTGTGTTCAGCGAGGAAGTTCCCAAAGGAATGCCTCTATCGCATGCGCATTATCCAGAAACCAAACGCGAGGCCGACGCCTTGGTCAGGGCCGCTGATAATGTCAAAGGCATCCGTACGGGAGTATTGAGGCCAGGAATGTGAGTTCAATGGAACATGCTGCACTGGTGGTAGTGACTGAATATTTCCTAGGGCTATCACAGGTCCCGGTGATCTGTGGGTCACTTTTGTGAGCAATTATTCTCATTTCAGACAAAATTATTTACCTTGTGACTAACGTTACTTCAGTACCTCAGAAATCCGGATCCGAACGTAGTCTGGGGTGGGAGGTGAGCTTCTCCTGGCGCCAAAGCAATAGTCAGGGATAACTTTGGCATTTGTTTTATCCTACAGACTCTCCCAAACAATCTTGAACCCGTGGGACTTGGGTCGTGCGCACGTACAGCTCGCCGATGCCCTAGAAAATCGACCAGAAGGTGTGGCTGGGGAAGGCTTTGCTATTACCGGTCAACCGACTGGATGTTCACAGGACGACATGCGACATGTTATCCAGGTAAGCACCCGATGCTCGATGAGGCACTATATAAACTAATAAAAATGCCACTTTTAGTTCTATTGCCCCCGAGATCTACGTTTTCAACAGGCCCCAGGTAAGTGGTCATCTAGATTCACGTTAGTAGCTAAGAATCGCTAATACATGGCTCGAAAGCACTCCTGCTGTACATCATGTCCCATCTAGTTGAAGCGGCTCTTACAACACGTTTCTATACCCTTTACGGGCTGTCAAAGCTCATGGGTACAAAAATATCTTACTTTCCCCAGTGGGCATTGACCGGCAACCTGGCAAAACTTCAACCAGCGATGTGGGACTTTGGTTTCTCAGACTGTATCATTGACGACAGTAAGGCACGAAAGGTGTTTGGGTAAGTCTAGTTATATTGGTATCAAACCTTCGGCAAGGGCTAACGCAACACTCTACGCTTAAGCTACCGAAATTTGTGGTCAACCGAACAAACACTTAGATGGGCAGTTGAGACTTATGAAGGACAAGGAAACTCATGGGTAAACTAAGAATATATGCGCGAATCTGTATTATCCAACAAGTCAGCTGATACATACCGCTTCTACAAATTCTATCCATATGCTTTCACTATCCAGCTAGAGAGATAATGAGTATGTATAATGTACTCTGAGTTTCGATTCGCGAATGGCCCAATTGCCACGCGATCACGTGCGCTAGTCCAAGTATTACCAAACATCACACGACGATCAGGGCTCAAGCGTGTTTCAAGCTGCCAACGCCAATCATGTGGCCCAGGTAAATTCTGCTCTTTACGACCACCTTTCACGACAGGCGGTATACGCGGATCGCTTGAACAATGGCCGCCGTTAGGCGACGTTGGAGCAGTCTCCTGGGCCCGTGGCCGCTGGGAGGTTATTTGAATCCTCTATCCATGAGCGCACGTTCCAGTCAGTTGTTCTTCATCGTGATTGTTAGATTATGCTGAACCCGCCATGAGTAGGCCGAAGTGATTCACCTGCACTGGATGCTATTACGCTATCTAAGCTACTCTGGGGAGATGACAGCGAGGATGAAGAGGAGGTTGAGGACCATATTCTTACCGGCAGGACAACCCCAGTTTCTGGAACACGCCAGGCTTCGGACGACGGCACCGATAATCCTGATGAGGATGAAGTCGACGGACTGATTGATACATTTGATGTGGGATTACCTGAACACTCCTTCAGGCGGATATCATCTTGGCGCGCGGGAGTGGTTCGAGGTGGCGGCTTTGATTTCGTGAATCAAGATCGAGGTGAGCTTTTTTACTACCTATTAGTTCTCAGTTAACTCACCTAAGTTGTTCGGTACAGTGCTATCACCTCTTTCGGCTCACCGAAAACGAAAACGTTCATCGGTAAGTCGCCCCATGAGTGACCAATTTAATTCTAACATAATATTTTGGCAAGGTTGATCTCCGAGAGCAACCTGTTCCTAAACTTGCAAAGCTCATGGTCGACCAACCTATTTGCCCTGCATGCAATTCGACTTTTGTTTCCAAAAAGAACCTCCAAAGGCATGGCCGACGAGTGAGTTGCTCTGACAGGAAGGCTGGATTCAGTAGACTAATACAATTTCTTAGGCTCAAGCGTCTGAAGCATGCCGGGAGGCAATCAACTATGCGTTTGAATGACTCAAACCATGTCTTTTGGGTTTCTCTCTTCATCTTCTTCATCTTCCTCATCTTCCTCATCTTCCTCATAACTTATTCTAATTGCTCGCATCTATCCATACCGTCTGTACCTCACATATCTTGCATCATCATCGCAAAGATCTTTTCTGAACTCTAATATATTTTGTATTTTATGTAAAGTGATCTTCGTTGCTCCTCGCGAGGTTCACGTGAGTCTTGAAGACTGTACCCTGATCTTCAACGAGCACGCGCAATGCCTGAACGAGGGGCGTTCATTGTAATAGAAGGTCTGAAGTACAATACATTCAAGTGCATGCATGTTTAGGTTTTTCGGTCGGGTGTAGGACTTGATCGTTCAGGCAAGTCGACACAATGCGCGCAGTTGGCAGCGCGTGTCGAGGCGGCGGGGAAACCAGTAAAGAGTATGAAATTCCCAGGCAAGTCTTGATAGTATTCTAGTTGTAAAACTGCACCTCACCATGTGGTTCAAACTGGCAGACCGAACGACTGCGATTGGCAAAATGATCAATGCATACCTCCAATCCGAGTCTGAAGTGGACGACCAAACTATCCACTTGTTATTTTCCGCAAACAGATGGGAACTAGCGTTAGTCTTAAGCTCTCTTACACACTAGTCGTCTAATCCCAACACCCAAAAAGCTCGAACATAAAATCATTACTTGCCGAAGGAGTAACCATTATCTGCGATCGATATGCCTATTCCGGTCTCGCGTTTTCAGTCGCCAAAGACACTGGACTGTCTTACGAATGGTGTCTTAATCCTGACATCGGCTTGCCTGCACCAGACATTGTGTTCTTTCTCGATGTCGCGCCTGAAGTAGCCCGAAAGCGTGGCGGGTTTGGTGAAGAGCGGTACGAGAAGGAAGAGCTCCAGGCCAACGTACGCAGGGTGTTTAAACAGATAGGAGGCGAAGTACAGGAGCGATGGGAAATCATCGACGCAAACCGAAGCCAGAGCGAGGTGGAAGAAGAGTTGTGGGGCAAAGCCGAGCCCTTAATCGGTGGTGTGGGGGAACAGCTCGGCATCATGTGGGCTACCCGTGTGCGATAGATATGA
>WSLO01000978.1:0-11142 GCA_019677385.1 Ceratobasidium sp. 392 | reverse complement strand
GATGCTCGGGTACAAGCTGTACGTGATAATAAAGGGGGGTCTACAAGGTTCTAATGGTCTCTTTCGTTCTATCCAACATTTTAATTCTTATTTTGTATATATCTGAATCTTGTAATCGACGGCATACACCGAGCAAATGGTGGTCAAGCGAGCGCTCACGTGACCAAATTTCCAAACATTTTTTGATCGCTAGTACATCTTTGTCTTGAAGGAGTATGCACAGCTATTAAATATCATCTGTCAACAGTTGTCAAATTCGGGGGTTTAACCCGGGGTCTGGCGCAAAATCATGTTAGTAGGTCAACTCAGATGATGCACTGAGGATATGTAAGAGCATTCGACAGTAAAATAACCAACAGGCCGCTCCAGCGACATGGCCTGAGAGGATGTCAGAAATTACACGAAGCTGCTTTGAGCTCTTAGAGTGCGTATTAGGGCTTAGGCTGTGAGATGTGGAGCTGTCCTGACTCCTGTATAGCCGCCTGACAAGTCAGAGATCAGCTGATATTAGCACTTGGGCCTGGTTGAGCCTAACATGGGTCTAGTAGGCAGTTTTTGCATAGCCAATTTTGTGAAAAGATAAGACTAGTCTTATTTTAGATACAATCATCCACCACGCGATGACTGAACCACGTAATGACTGGAAACTTTCTTCTTGCTCTAATAATTCAGCGTCTCGGCCACGAATGAACACATAATTACTTAGCGAATATCACCTCACTCGTCAAGGTCACTTCCCCCCACAAAATTCAGGGCAGCCCCTGAGATTAGTCAGCGCGCTTCCGCTCTTGAGGATCTAGTCCATCCATCTCCGTTCAACATATTTATTCGACACTTATGAAACCACCACCGATATATACCGTTGACAAATTCACACGAATAGCCAACGCTCATCGCTTTTCTATAGGATGTTCATCTGAATCTTACAGGTATTTCTTTTCTCTTTTAAGTAAGTGTGACAACCAACTTTGAAGAGATCCGAGTCCAAGTATGGAAGTGGACATATCGTATCTCGTCTTTGACTTCACGATAAAGCGATATAGGCGCCGAATAGAGCTCTGCTGTGCTCCAGTGCTAGTCCCCGCGCTTGGACATCAGTAGAAACAACAGATGTAGAGCTGTCAATCTGCTACTAAATTCTTGGTCCCGCATGAATGGAAAAGAAACCCAAATATTAAGGATGTAATAGTATACGTTTTAATAGGAGAGAAGTACCGCGAGAAGTCTACCGCTGGAGTCATATCGTGTGGATACCGTACGCTATCCAGAAGTGAAGCATGGCAGGGAGCGGAACAATCAAACTTACATGTATCAGGGGGTTTTGAATAAATAGCGCTTAGTGCATGGTGTGGTTCATATAGCATAGGCCGTGTCGAAAAGAACTAGGGAGCTGGATAAATTTCCACTCCGCTGCGGTTCGTTGAGCTCAAGCCTTATAGAAAGCGTAGTAGGTGTTTGGTATGAACTTAAAACTACCCAACCGACTCCCAGCCAGGTTTTGAAGTCGTTAACAGCTCAGTTTTGTTAAGTTTGAGGCAGGAATGAGATTTATGGGTGCACGGTTGAAATGCAGGCGTATTTGGTCCACATATGCGCGCAAATACTGCATAAAGTACATGTGCCCCGCCTCCGAATGTGTTGAGGTTTTGTTGGCCTAATTTCATTTTTTCTGGTTTTTCACAACCACTGTTCTAGTCGTTTTAGCCACTGGCATGTCATTTCATGGTTTCATAAATTCGTTAATCGCCTTGGTATTCTGTTACAATATCGAGATATGGGGATGCGAGCATTGATAACTGTTTCACTATTGGGTGTCGTATGCCATGCCATGTACGCCTGCTCTCCGTCTTCCCCTTTGGCGTTCTTGGACTATCACGATTTTTGCCCAAGGTGATGTTCATCCCTATGACCTAGAACTCAGCTTCGTTAGTAAGCGAACGTCCAGCTGAGTCACTCGTTTTTGAGCTATCGTGCTTACTTTCTTTATGTCGGCCATTTAGTAGAAGTCTTCCCAGCCCTTTGCCCATCCTTTTTCTGAAATATTTGCTTAGGGGCAAGGCAGGTGTACGCTTTGTGCCATTTTTGAATCGCATCTCTTGGTCGGATGAAATGTCTCATGTGAGTATACCATTGCTACGCTTTTATATTTCGCTTATCCATCACTAGCTCACTCAAAACTCAGCATACTAACGTCTTTAAGTTTCACCTCCATTCTAAGCATTAACCCAGCTCTCTCTGTTTCATGCAGTCCCTCGCTTGCATTCTGACCGCACCCGTGCTTCCATCAATAGTTAGTTGCCACTCCCCTATTCACACCAGTGTGTTATGTGCATGTATAGTATACATGCATATACCCACCTGTCCTTGACTATCCCTTGGTACACAGGTATCCGTAGTCTGCATGGTTTGTATGCACTCCACCTCTGATTGCAAATCTGTAGTCAGAACCTTAATGGGCGGGGAGCAAGCTTTTCCCGCCGTTGCACAGTCTTGGACTATTAATGAAAAAGATGTGCATCGCCGAGAGCTTTTGAAAGATATAAAGCGCGAGCGAATTTGTGAAGAAATGACTGAGAAACTCCTGAAATACATGGTCATTGTTGACTCTTAGGTGTTCCTGCCTCATTATAACTCCAGGTAGGTTCTTACTTCTATCAGTTTACTGCTCCACATTGTTCTAATTGCCTTTTTTTTACTGATCCATTCTTGTTTTGATTGTTTTGCCTGGCTCTTTTTTTTTTCTTTGGCTATTTACATTCACTCGGGCTTAACATCTTACACTCAAAGGTGAGTCGGTTTCTCGGCGCTTGGCTCAATCGTTTAAGGGTCCACCTGTTGTGACTAATCTGTTCCCACGCTTCCTTGCTTTCAGAGTTGAAATAATAATCCTGGTCACCTTGTGACTTACGATTAGCAAGCTGATACTGACCACACCCCAGTATAACTGTGGTGAATAATTTTGAAATATCCATCAAAAAGAAGTAGTTAGCATACGATAAGATCTTATGGTTAACAAACAGGTATAGCGTCAATGGGAATAGGAAGTCAAAATCGGGCTGATTTCACGTCCCTTATGGTATGGCTCAACGCTTTCATCCAGCCTGGGCCAGTACGGCAATGCAATCTCTAGAGTTGAACTCTGAATGAGGCGGCACTCAGGTGGACAATTTTGCGTCAAGTTTCCTCTGTGTCCTTTGGGATACTTGTACGAGAGCGTTTACGGTGGTGCAAGAAACGCGACTGTTTGAGCACAGCCATATTCTTGATAACGAGTATTGCTTTGTGTCAGACAGGATCAGCAGCTGAGGGTCAGTCGACGCGCGCTTATACCGCGTAAATTTCTAACGCAACTGAGCATTGTTGCACTAATTGAGAAATTGAATTTAATATCACGAAGGTGGCAAAGTAGCGTGCCGGTACACACGCAACCAGCCATAAGACGCAGACACTCTATGACTACACTAGCAAATCCTTTTCATCAGCAAATACCGCCGAAAACGGTTATATGATTTAATGCCGTAGAATGGGATGACACTGCCCCATGCCCAGCCAGCGTTTTGCTGAAGACATAAGCTAGGAGACTATACACCGAGAATAGCAACAGCTGATCATCGACTCAGATGCCTGGCTCACCCTTCCTTGGCTTAACGTACAGTGTCAATTCGTTTCTACAACATGGGCAACTCATGTTTACGCTGTTCAGTTTCGCATCTCCCGTTTCTTGCCGTGACCTAATCTCTTTTGTCCCGTCAAGTCCGGCGGTTTGACGGTCGAGGCTTTCGTTCAGCTTCCGCTTCTTACTAGCAGACGACTGAGCAGCTAGTGCGAGCTCCTCCGATGACGACTCCACACTGAGCCCGTTGCGGCTGGTCTACAATCTGTCAATAGTCTTCTGCGCTGTAAAGATAGTAGCTTGTACCTTGACTAGTACATTCTGTGGACTACGCAGACGCTCGGCTGCTGGATCATCAAACCCAGCACACAGTGCCTCCCATGGTCGCTCGTAAGCTATGGAGTGATTGTCCTCATCGGCTTCTGCGGCCAGCTGAAGCTTCCAAGCCAGTCGATCCACAACACTTCTGGGCTCTAGGGTGCATACAATGCGCTCTGGATAAACGATTAATTGTCTGGCTTATTCCATGCGGTGATACACTAACCTCGTCGTCTCGCGAGCATGAAGAAGTAACGCAGGATATCTGCGTTGAGTAGGCGGTGTCCGCTCGCGTCTACTAACCTTCTATCGTGCTCCAGGTCAAAGTGTGCTTCCATACCTTTAGACAACGCCGAAGATATTAGACAATGGACAAAGGTGCGGTTGCTGCCTTTGCTTACACGCCTTGAGATAGTCAGAATTCGAGACAATGGTAACTTCCTCCTGTCTAGCATCAGTCAACTCCAAGGCCCGCACACCGGCCTATGGGAGACACGACCAAGAAACGTAAGGAGTGATTTCATAAGCGCCAGACTGTATCACCACTCACATAAATAAGCTGCCGCCCCAACGCTGCACTATCGGCAAGTTTGCAAATCTCATTCCTAGTAAGTTTGAGCATGTAAACCAACAGCGTGAAGTACAGCTCAGACCTGCTGTCTTCCTCTCCAAAATATACCAAATACCACGCTGCTCCTTCTTGGGATTTGCCGCGCAGGCAGTAGACCACCGAAGTACGAGGTACAGCTCGGCCACTACGGTAGACAGAAACAGGCCGATGCTCATTACTTGTTCCCGCACGGGTAGACGACGACATGGTGCACTGGCCAAACAGCGATATGAACAGGCGGAAGTTGATGTGGTGGCTTTATAAATGAGGAGCACGTGCTCACGATTTGTCATCGCAGTGAGCCAATCTCCACGCAGCGTGAAGTCAGCTGCTTCCCATTCGTTTGCACGCACTCCACGTGCTATGTCTTTTTTTTTTTGAGTACCTACCACATGCATTTTATAGATCCTGCGTGAGCACGAGGCTACAGAAATGACACAATCTTTGGTGCTGCTTTGCCAGGCCGGCGCCGGGGCACTAAGTATTTTGGCAATCGTATTCGCCTTGCCCTCTTCCCTGACCTACCTCGAGCGTGAGTTGAAATTTGTCATGCAAACCATAAGTTTTCCAAATGACGTCCACCACCCGTTTGGCAAGTACAAGCACGTAATGGGTTCCTACGCTGGTCCGTGAGTAAACCACGAGTGCTCAGCAAAAATTCTGGGGGATAATAAGGTGTAATGAGGGGTAACATTGCTTAGGAAGGTGTAATGGTGTAATAAGGGTGTAATGAGGCATAAATGATCTCGTTACGCCATTACACCTTCTTAATCAAAATACCCCACTTGGTTTTTGCAGAGTATCTGTTGGTAGGGCTGTCCAAAATAATAATCAATACGTATTGCATACTATTTTGGGACCTAATATTAGTCATATGTGCGATCACGAGACCAGATTCGATTACGGATTAACTACTCATTTATATTTGTATGTAATTATTAGTTAATCAATACTATTCAATACTTGTCAGCATCAAGTGTCTGAAGAAAATCTCCGTATCTAGCTTTCGTCCAATTTTGGCTGCATATATCCCTTCGGCTGGTATTGAACGACATGGATGATTGTATGTTGGACAGCAGGGGGTAGGATTGCAACACATGCACGTCGACGAGAGCAAGTTGGCGCGTATGGATAGCAGAAGCGCATCAGCGTGAACGGATTATAAGAGCGCCTCTGCGTGTCTGTTAGGTACAAGCGTTGCGATGCGTAGCCTACGGAGTACAAAAGCCCAATGGCGCGTACGGGTTACAAGGCTATAATGGCGCGCGTAGAACATGGAGCGCGGCGGCGCGATACAAACGGTATAAAAACGTGGTGGTGGGTATAGTGAGCGGGTACGAGTGCCCATGCCCCGTGGAAAATTGAGGGATGGCGGCGTGTTTGGGGTGTCAAGCTCGAGCGCCCCGTGTAGCAGCAACGCAACGTGCGTGCCAGTGTTGACGTAACCCTGCATATGGAGCAACATGCCGCGCAACCTGGCGATGTGCGCACGGGGTGGGGACGCAATGCGCGTATGGGGTTTTGGAGTGCGTTGGTGCATATGGATCATTCCAGCGTCACGGCACATATGTGGTATTTGAGCGCAACGGCACGCACCAGATATGGGGACGTGGCGGCGCGGTATAAGGACGAAATGTGCAAGTGGCACGTATAAAGGTAAGAGTGATGCTAGGCGCGTAAGGATGCGTAGCGAAGGGGCATGTAATGTGTATCACGAAGGAACGTGGCGGTGTCCAAGCAGACGAGGTGCGAGCACAATAAGGTCGAGTTATGCTGGCTGCATACCCGAAAAGGTGGGTACACCGTATGCAGGCAATCAGTGGTATCAAGCTCGAGTTTGTGAGTTATGTAACACGATCGAATTGTCTTCAGAGGACATGAAATAGTGTTACGGAGAAATTTGCGATATGAAACAATGCAAGTTTTAGCAACATATATACTGGCCCTTGCAACGTGCAAAGCTCCAAATAGTCGTCGAGGTTGGTTTGCGACAAGTACAGTAGCAAGCTGAGCTTTCTAGTTGGTGTCGTCACCCTGATGTATACGTCGTCCGGTAAGATTCCGACAAGATCAAAAGTATTACATTACAATGAAATACTATTTGATTGATACTTGACGGTGGAAATAATCTATTCTAATCGCATGAATACTCGGTCATCATTAAGTAAGGCTATTGAATAGTACTTTATCGCTATCTGGCCGATCTACTCCATCACTATTATTATTATGGACACCCCCATCCGTGGGGGTCGGCATCCAATAGGAGGACTTTGTCCAAGTCACGTGATCAGACAAACGCTGTGGCTTATAACAGCGTTTGTCTGATCACGGTCTAAGTGCAATGATTGAAAACAACGTGCGAAACATTCTGCATATATGCAGTGTTCGGGTCTAATCCGCCTCCAAAATCCGAACCAGCGTTTCGCGGGTACAGCGTGGCTGTGCTATCCGGAGCTTCATCCGGCCCGTGTTCATACCCACGGGAAAACCCGCGCGGCAACCCGGGTCATCCATTTTGATCCCTAGGCTTATAGTCGACTCCTCGAACACCGCGCGCAGGCCACAGTTCGGAAAATACAGATCATTTATTACAGTAGCATACAAGTATGGCGTCATCAAATGATTGGATCAAGCTCTTCTACTCGTACATGTATTTAAGGTCATAATTTCTCGTGGTGGTAAAACTTCACATTCACAACCGAAAACATTCACAAGTCTAGTGCCACAATCTTGCCGCCCATTCATGTCCCAGCTGGCTGTCTTCTGGTACTTAGTTGGACATGCAAACTAATAGGCTTAATTGGCTAGGCACAGGTCTGGCATTTACTCGTAGTGTACCTGATCATTCAGATGCGTATTCGCAAACAGCGCCACACTAGAGTACTGTGCTAGCTCAACAGCACTTTTATAGCACTCTAAGAGCCAGAATAAAGCGCACTCGTAGCCCTTGGCGCTCTGGGGTGCTCTAAAATACGCGGGATACTTCTGTTGAGTTTCAGGAGATCTAGAGCATACATTGTAGCAGTATGGCCAAAGGCTTGAAATTCAATAGTAAATTGATGAAAGTCACCACACTTCAAATTTGTCTTTTCTATAGGTCCCTTGCAACTCAACAGAAGTACTCTAAAACTGACACGCATATACTATTGAATCTTCTGTGTATATAAGCCGAGTTTCAACCAGTTTGCTTCAGCTAAAAGCTTCAGACAGCACATTAAAACAGGGGGGTATGTGTGTTCTCCATCAATCCCCCCCTTCTATAGTACAAACCTGAGATGATACAGACCTAGACTAGCTCTATTATCTTTGATATGTCTAGTAGACAGTATTCGCTTAGCTGTATGAGCTAATCCTATTGATATAATGCACCCACAGAGGGGGGCACCCTCGCAGCTGACACAGCTCTATTCCCGTAGCTTGGCCGATTTTTTAGGCAACTATCTATCTATCTATCCTGCTGAACTACTGTATAAGAAGCTATAGTACATCATAGTATGACTTGTTTTTACCAGAACTCGTTGCTATGCTGGGCTACTGAGTGCATTAGTTTCAAGTAGGCACAGCCGCATAAATCTTGTCTCGACAATAGGCACTTCTGGGGCGGCGTTTTTCATCCATTTCTGGGCCGGTTCACTTATTTATTTTTTCGACAGGTACGCAAGAGGGTATAGAGGGTACTGTATTAATAGGCCTAGACGCTATATACAAAAGTACTTGCCTGGTGAGTCGCACGCACGTCACGTGAGGCAAGACCTATTCGGGCTAGTGTACATCAGCTCAAAAGAGCCAAGGGCAGGAACCGTTGAAAGCAGTTTTTTCTTTCGGATCAATACACCACCTTTTCAACTACGATCAGCCTAACTAGAGCAAATAATGGAAGTTGGTTCTCAAGGACATATGATAGTCAATTACTACCAGATTATGAGCCTAACATATAAATAAAGCGGTTGACGTGGCGAGCACTCAACCAGAGGTTTATCGGCGAAAGCTCTATTTGAGGATCGGAAATGATTTGTCATACTTGGTCTGGGCATCATTTGCTTACGTTTACTGTGGGATTGCCGACCACCAATATCAGCTCAATCCCCAGATAAAATAACCGGTTTTTTTTTTTTATTTCGATGCGTGGTGAGCCTGCCGTAACACACAGTGTTTTCTTGTCTTACCATAAGTCCTAATGCCACGATGAACTGTCGGGTGGGACATTTTTGCTCAAATAAGCGCACGAGGGTACCCACCCTAGGTCACTGTCGAACTTTAAAGTTTCTGTGGCACCGTATGTGTGAGGGTGGTTTGCGCAAACAACATGTTCTCTGCTAAGGAACCACATCCCCAACTAACATCGCGGTATTGGGTGACACTCTCCCTTACCGATCTTAGCCCCTTAGCTTCAAATCGTGTTAGCCCTAAGTTCACTGATAGCTGTTAGGATGTGCGTCTCCCCGATCGCAAGGTTAAGAGCAATATGCAAACACGTCTTAACCTGACCCATGTCGTCCAGAAAGCAGATGTTATGATGATATATCAGCCATGATTGCAACGGAAATAACTGAGCGCAAACTAATACGTACCTTTGCACAAATGCATATGCACCTTCTGTGCGCTTTTCCGGGCCTTACGTCTACTTGTAAAGCCTTTTATTGTGCGTTTATTTGCTGATGGATTCAAGTTTGGGCTGCAATTGGATTGCTATTGAAATCTCTTAGCAAATAAACCGTCTCTTGTCTCCGGGACGTTGGTAGAGCAGCGTACATATTAGGGACCTTAGTCAGGGCCACTATTTCAAAATTCCGTCTCCGAGTTCGTTATAATTTTCAGTCAGAACGAGAACGGAAAATAGCATACATATACGCTACACCTTGAATGACCCTGACTCATGTATTGCTCTGGTTTGACTTAACTGGAATTAAAGGAGAAGTAGCGTTCCGGAATTTGACATGATGGCCGTGCCTAAGGTCCCTATCAAGAAATGCCATTTAGACACATGATGAGGCTGTATGATATTCACATTGACTCGTACAATGCCTAACCGCATTCATTCACTCTTTCATGATACAGTGATCTACCGCAACATGCAACAGCACCGCGATATGGAACAATTGCCATTATTACATTGCCGATGAACTCGTTTGACTGAAGCCCTTGTACTGTAGCGTTAAGACCATAACATTGGTCCCTTGTCTCCCGAGCCGTCGACCACAATGCTGCCCAGCGGTCCGAAGCTGATTGTGCTATTCAACCATCAGCACCAAGTCCGATGCGCAGCGAGGGCAGGTCAAGCCCGCGCAAAACTCTGTTTCGGAGGATCCACCTGCACTGTGGCCAAAAACCTCGGCTTTCTGGGCTCGGAGATACTTACAGCCAACACTGTGGAGGTGGTGATTTTGCGCTCGTGGATACCATGAGGACTGGTCCAGGACCGCATAATCACTCGTGACCAGCTGAGAATTGTTTGACTACCCGTTGCATCAATAGGCTGAAGCTACTTGCTGTGAATGTAGTCACACACCTCGACTATCTCTTCGCTGAACTTGATTGCCCTCCGTTCTTTGAGACCTACCAGTCGAGCAGCCTCTGCCTGCCACTGACGATCTGGCACCAAAAAGCGATCTTCACCCAGGACACTTGACATATCGTTGAAGCTTTGCTTTAGGCGAGCCATTCTTGGGTCATTTCTAGGCTTACGTAGCCATGAAGTGACTCTCACTTGAAGATGCAAGGCGTTAGAGTGCTCATGCCATAATCCAAAGACTTTCGTACCGCGTTGCTTCACCAGCGCAAAGAGATATTGCATGATGTCTCCATTGAATAATCGAGCACCAGTGGCATCCTTAGGTTCTTCGTATGTGAATCTGCTGAAGTGTGTCAAGCCTGGACTCATTGAAAATGTCATCATCTAACTATCTTGACTTGGTTGACAGCGGAGTGCTCACAGCCACGAATGTCATTGACGTTGATGTAGAGGGCAATCGAGGCGCAAGAGTAATCCGCAAGCTCCAAGGCGCGAATGGCAGCCTTTACTCAACGTGTGAATGTTGCTGGTTGCCGCACAAGACGCTTCACTCACGTATATTGCTGTGCGTTCAATATCTGCGTAGTGCATTGCACCTATTTCATTTCTGCTCAGAACCGCCATGAGTACAAATGGGCTTTATGGGCGCGAACATTAACCTTGAGTCACCGTCGCCAAAATCGCACAAGTAGCACATTTGATTACCCAGGGACTTCAAGTAAACATAAACAGAAGCTGTGAGAGGCATTGCCGCGACGAGGCAAAGCGTTGGTGATATTGAGGATGATTGATGGGTATATCGCCCTCTGGGATAGGGATCCAGTGTATACGTTTGTTCACGGTTGAGGGCAGGTTGTGCAAACGTATCGATGATGTATATCACGGTCCAGGAAGCACGCAATGATCTACCGATAGATCGAGATAAGGCACATGCCAAAGCCATGCCGACGCTGATCGTCATGTGACCTTCTCGTTTTATGACTACATATTGAACGTGCTACACAGCCACAAGGTACTATGCTTAGTCAAGAAGTTACTCTTTTTTACGCAAGGTCAGTTGATGAGTTCGATTACTAGTAAACAAATGGT
>WSLO01000976.1:0-11147 GCA_019677385.1 Ceratobasidium sp. 392 | reverse complement strand
ATGTACGACGGATTGCGTGCTTTGTGTTCATGAGTAATGCTTTTTAGATTGACTGCTTTCCACTTTGTATGGATCAGAACATAAATATATTTCTTGCAAAGACAGATGACAAAAAAATCAGCGACTTAAATAACCACAGCAGATTCCGTTACATCCAGCCCCCAGGAGAAAGAGAGAAGAGAGTGTTACAACAAACAGTATGCACCGTGGACAGCAAGACAGAAAAATACGGAGAGAAACAGCGGCATCTATGATACAAGAAACAAAGATAGCGCGGGTATGATTGCTATCCAAGAAAACTAGCTTCCCCCACCTATACAAACTTACATACATGCCGACATCCAAATACCCTAGAGATCCAGATTTATGAGTTTAACCAGCGGCGAGTTCGACGATCAGTCGGCACGCGCATTCGAGGAACAAGAATGGGCTACAGACGTCTGCGCGTAGGACCGCTCCTTCGGTCAATGTTGGTGAGCGTGGTGCAGACGAGACGGATCCGTTAGCGGACCATGAGGCGTCCGTGAATTTAGAAGGCGCGTTCGGGTCCGTCGATGCAAGATGACATCCCAGGTTTCTAACAGGACGATAAGCTGACCTGTCAAGCCAGCAGTGCAAAGACGTACCTAAAGTCAACAAGATAGTTCAGAGGGTCCACCTGATACAACTGTAAATCCATGCGGACCTAAAAAGGTAAAAATTAGCTTTTCCCTCGATACCCACAACAACCCAAACGTACCACAACATCCCGGATACGACACCTCGTCTCGACGTAATAGACGTCCTTTCCATCCTTACCCGTACCTTCGTCCTCGGGCCGACCAAGGATGTTCAACCCAGGTTTCTCACGCCACTCCATCCCGAGCGTTTTGAGGGTTTGGTAAATCTCGAGCATAACTTCCATGGGCGGAGAGCGCGATCGGATTCCGAAATGCCATCGCGGCGATTTAGACTTTTGACCGCTGGTGTGCGTGCGGTGTCGATGTCCGTGCCCGTCCTCTCGCCGATGGTGGTGCCGAGTGCCATTCTGTGAGCGTGCTGCAAAATGACACCATTCAGCCTAAACATCTATGTGAAATGATTACGCATACGTACCGTCATTTGGGGTCGGTAAGCTCGAATCAAGGACAGTGAAATGGCTCGCGTTTTGGTTTTCCCATTCGACCTCATCAAATTCGTCATCATCCGTATCAAACTCGTAAGTTTCATCATCATCATAGTCATAGTCGGCGATCGGGCGCATTCCAGCCTGTTGCGGCGAGAGCGGTTGCAAGAGAGAGGACGCTTGAGGGGTAAGCGGGGTTGCGGGGGTCGCTGGAGTCGCTGGAGTTGCAGCCTGTGACAGGGTAAGATATTACGGACGCCCTGAATAGACAAAAAGGTTATCTTACATTATAATTAGGGCTCCAAAAGATCTGGCTTTCCTGAGTGGGGTGTCCCCGAGGCGAATCTTCGTCATCGTCCTCATCCAATGCCACTGTAACTCATCGATAAGTTTGACACGTAGGCAGATGAACAAAGATAGCCTCACATCCAGTCCGGCTACTATCCCTAGCGAGCATATACGCAACCTTGACCGCATTATCTTCCTCCCGTATAAGCGCCATCTTGACTTCATCCGACGAGACTCCGCACCGCTCAGCCAATTCGCACACGATATTCTCGTCGATTTTGCCCAAGCCCTTGATATATCGCAAAGAACTGATCGCAGCCAGTGGGGTCCCCTGATCGCTTCCGTTTCCAACTGCTGCTCCATTGCCGCTCACGAGTGAAGCCAGAGTTCCGAGCATATGCGTCGAAGATACGTCGACTACAGGAGACGCTACCAGCGATACTGGCGTGACGGGGGTCACCCCACCGTTTTGGTTTCCATTCCGGGCAGAACGTTCGCTTCCAGAGTTTGACACGGCCGGCGTGTTTGTGTTCGAGGGGAAGGGAGTACCATTTGTTGTCCCAGCCGCGCTCGATCCCCGGCCAATTATTCCAGGATGGTTTGGATAGGCCGGATGAAGCGTGCCCATGCCGGGGGTGACCGGACGTTTGGGCTGCAAGTAACGCGGCATACCGTTGGCCACCCATGGTACGGCAAGCACCTCGGGCACAGTCAGCCGCTTGACGGGATCAACAGCCAGCATCCCTCGAATCAAGTCTTGTGCATCCCGGGTAAGGTACGAGGGGATGTGATAAATGCCCTCTGTTGCGGAGACAAGGTTGGGGGTTGTGTCGCCATAGGTGGACAGTAGGGGAAAAGAAACGCGATGGTGGGATAGATAGCATTTAGGACGCATATGGAACAGGACAAAGCAAATCGCGCACCCGTAATTTTTCGGAACAACGCCGGTACATGTTCATCCTCGAATGGAAGCCGACCGCAGAGCATCACATATAAGATAACCCCGCACGACCAGACATCGATCTCGGGGCCAGCGTACAATCTGAACTGCTCGTCAGTTGCGGGGAAAACGTGGTCGAACAGTGTGGGGGAGATCGTTGTGAAGATTGCGAACGTGGCTCAGGTACTCACTTTCCGCCGATGACTTCAGGTGCTGCATAGTTTGGACTCCCACAACTTGTGCGCAGAAAGTCACCGTCCGTCATCACATTAGAAAGACCGAAATCGGCTATTTTAACGTTATTTTGGGCGTCGAGGAGAACGTTCTCCGGTTTGAGGTCGCTAGTGAGATAGCAAGAAGATCAGTCACGAGGAAACTCGAAGGCAGGAGTGTGGGGATTAAAGTTGAGCGATGCGAGTGCCGAATTGCGCATGCTGAGAGGACGAGGGCGCCTGTAGCTGATTACACGATACAGCTTCTAGGCGAGGATCGTGGGTAGGTTGTGTGGAAGTTGGACCAAATGCGAAGACCCGCGCCAGAGAAGTGTAGAAATGGAATCGCTGTACATTGGCATGTACCAGATTTGGGAGACATACCGGTGGACAACTTTTAATCGATGCGAGTAGTCAATCGCACACATCATTTGCTGGAAGATTCGACGAGCGGCGGACTCAGACATACGGCCGTTGTCGACGATATAGTTGAAGAGTTCTCCCTCGGCGTATTCGATGACCATGACGATGTCCGTCGGGGTCGTAATGATCTCATAGCTACAGACAGCGGTCAGAACTTGCCTAGTTCGGCACGTGAAACCGGCCGGGACTCACAGCTTGATAATGTGAGGGTGGCGGAGGAGGCGTAAGTAGGAGACCTCACGACCGACTCGAGTGCGCATGTTGAGGGCATTGATTCGCTCTTTGGAGATAAATTTGAGAGCGACTTTGGCCTGGGTAAACGAGTGAACCGCGACTAGGGGGTAGTGAGCATAGCACATTCGAACGAACAGCATGCAACTTACGCTTGACTTTACCAAACGTGCCTTCGCCAATGTCCTTTACTATCGAGTACTCGCCCAGATTTCCTGAGGGCAGCGCCATGACATCAATAGGTGGCGGCTGCTCGAGCGCGGGTGCCATCGTGGTCGGGGGGAGCAGCAGAGCAGATAGGAGAGACGTCGAGCACGGCCAGGATGTTGAGCTAAGTCGTGGTCGCTTGCTGACTTTATAGTAATTTGCCCAGGGCAGCCTGTGATTGTCCTCTGATCAAAGGCCAATCTAGGAGACAACCTTGTGCACCCCCGGTGTTACTCCGTTACCGCCGGGCAACAAATCCCCCAATAAACGACAACAACCCCAGACGTATCCCGCCGTCACTTGGGTACCCCAGATAAATCCGATAGCCTTTCGCAGATTGCAAACGATAATTATTAATTCGATCTAGTTTGCCTCACCTTACATCTATTTCTTAGGTATAATATCGGGCCTCGTGCAAGAACCTTCAGAAGCCACCATGCGAGAACTTACGTGGAAATTTTTGGCTCCAAGAGCAACTGCTCTTCGACCGTGAACGTATCCAAAATACGTCGATCGTTCGTCAAACAAACCAGACTCTCCTGTCGATCGTTCGTCAAACAAACCAGACTCTCCTGTCGATCGTTCCGTCGCTAGGAATAGCAACGCAAACCCCGTCTCCGCTCATCAGCGCCTAAATTCATTTATTCGATCTATCCCGCTCTTTATTCAATTGTTTTATGCAGAAAGAGTTCAACGGCGTGAAAAAACTTGTGGTAATCGCTATATACGTTAGCAATCTCTACTAAGCGACATGACAATTCAAATCGTAGTCTCCGTTGTGAGCTCAGTCCGATGCAAATCCTAGGGCTGAATAGCCCACGTTGAGAGCCACCTGATGTGACGAGCCAATTCATTACATCGCGCTCCACCCGATCACGATGGCTCTATTAGGAGCCAGACTTCAGACTGCCCGAAAACGAATTCTTTAGCTATATTTAATGGATCTTCATGCTAAAACGTGAACAACACGATTTTGACCATCCTAAGTATACTCGATGCGCCCTAGAAGACGAGTTATCTAAGTATTGGCTACGCACAACTAGCTAAGCTCAACGACCTCGCGTGCCTCGACAACAACGACTAAAATCGAGGGTCGCTCCTCATTCAATCGGCATTTATACTGAAAGCACGCGATAAGCAACTTACTATTCTCGCTATTCATCATGATTTCCGCGTAACCATATTGTTAAAATATTCATGTATGAATTGTGACTCGGTATAAGGCGTGGATGCCTTGTTAGCTCTGCATCTTGTCAACCACTCCCACTGGCCATATATTAAAGCAGGCCGAAAAGGGGGTCCGCAATACTCTCCCGTAGACTCGTATATCTGGATTCCCGAGTAACTCCGTCTATCCGCATTGCGCAGGGCCTAGTTCGCAAACTCTGGGTTGAAGTCTAACAACGCAAGCTTGGATTTGTGGTTTGCTCCAAAGTTGGATAAGCCTGTCATTTGGTGCCGTGTGGCGTTCTGTGCGAACACGCATCGGGTGTCCACATGGGCGAGAATCGGCTGATTCCAATAACGTGGAGGGCAGGGCCAACTCGTCTGCGGCTCTCACCGATCCCGTTATATGCGGCATGGCGACTCTTGGTCATGGGGGACTTCACAGCGTCAAGAATCACTTGAAACGGGATGCACATGGAATGAAATGGTTCGAGAGTTAGAACGGTCTAGTCCGGAGTCCGGAAACTCAAGCACGTTCTGGTCTCTCGTTAGTTCGGTGTATAGCCGCAACAGTTGACCGGATTGAGCCGATGCAAAGACGCGTGGAGGGCTATTTGCATGCGCCGCTGATTGGCTGGACTGAAATCCTGACGCAAACTCGCAATGGCAAGTATGGTAAGCTGGGAGAAGTCTCCTTCGGGTTCTGCATGTCGTGCCGGTACTGAACTACCGAGCCCAGATCCCAGTCCAAGAAGTTCATGTACCTTTCGAGCCCAAACTTTAGTGGGTATAGGAGGTGTTGAGTCGGAATTATTACCAGCATCCATTGCCGCCATTAGGGGTAATCAGAGTAGCCTGAAACTTCTGAAACTCTCGTTGATTCTTTGCCTTTTACTATGGAATCCGGACGAAGTTTCAACTGTTTCAGAAGTTTCAGCTCAACTCTGATTACCCCTATTATAACTGACACTCACCCAAATCCGAATACATCGATGCACGACCTAGTATATTGGAGTAACGCGAGCAAGTCGCAGGACGGTTCAATAGCGTGGCGACTTTAAACTGCCATTTTGAGGTAACATACCAACCGGCAGGCATGGATGTCCCGTGCTCCTAGGGGCATAAAGATCAGGTCAACCAACTCATCTACAAAGTCTCTGGCATGATGCTGACTAGGGCTCTAGCAGCGTTTGGTAGCTTTGTGCCCCAGAACAGCTACAGCTACAGCAATGCAAAGCAATCCGATTGAGCACCATAGTTTTCACAAGTGCATGAAGCTCGGTATGTAAGCCAGGAGATCGTTGTAGTACCACTGGTACCATGTATATCTCCAAATCAAGTAGCCCCTCCCAGATGAACATCCACATTTCGTAGCCACCCTTTTTCTGAGGTCGTGTTTTTAATCGAGAAGAAGGCTCGGTTGCCTGGGCATGCTGCCATCTGAAGCCAACTAGGATTGTGTGTCGAGCAGCAATTGGTAAACCCTACAAGTTTGTGCCCAGGAGATTCACATGTTTTATATAGATCGCCATCGTATCTCGAATGCCAAGGACGAGAAAAGTTAGGGGGTGACATGAGACGGTGGTCGCAAGATGCACGCCCAATCCGGAAATCAGCAGGAACAAGCCAGCGCCAAACAGCTGCTCTAGTCTAGGCGCCGTATTGGAGCAAGCGTTGAAGAGAAGAGAAACTACTAATGCTATACACGTGTTATATGTTGTCTATGCCAGCGCCATAGCTTACATTCACCATTCAAACCTCTATCGAAAACTCTCGGAATTCACACTTTAGTGCAGATCAACATATTGTGGAAATGACCGCCGCGCCTACGCAAATAACTTCACTCAGTACGATGCGGCCAGAGTATTGAACATAGCGACTGACCATGACCCAGCTCCTTTTCATAACGGCGAATCACAAGGTAAAGGCCACTATGTCGACTGCTTCGTCCTCCTGCGTTCAAGTTTAGACGGTTAGTTAATGCTACTACTAAACACTCAGCATGGGAATGAAGCCTCACCCGGATAACTACAACTTGAAGAAGGAGAAGAAGAAGAAGTAAGTAGCTGAAACCCTAGACATGTACTGCACTAAACTCACTATGTTCCGCGTCAACTAGTATCATGCGAGCTCCTTGTTCAATGACACGATATATTTCCTCGTTTTGTACAAAAACCCAAGCGTAAGGCGCAGTGGCCTGGTCGGCATCTGAGACTGCAAGCCAGGCATGTGGCTCGGTATTGGAGCCGGTAGGAGATACATCGTTAATCTCCGCAGGCTCATACACCCATTTTGTATACACAGGAGACTCATTAGTGATCTTCTGCTCAGACTCCAATCTACGATGCTCAATGTCCTTCAAGAAATGGGGGTTGAAGTCGAGCATGTAGAGTTTTGTCTGAGACATGGTTCGAGTGCACCGGAATAGCATACATCTAGAGCCAGGGAGCTGGAGTCCGTAGGGAGATGCGATATTATTTAGTGTACTGTGAACCCATCGCGTTCTTGGCCCCCAGTGTTGCCATGGTATCAAGCCGACTGTCTGGTCGGGAGTAGACCCAAACCTATGAGATTTCAAGACATCATAGATTATACCTGCAGGAATGTATAAGATGGATCCGGCACTTGAGCGACGAGGAACGTTTAATCTATCTATGTAAGGTAGCATAATTCGCAGGCTAAGCAGCTGATTAGACATGGTTGATTCGAATATCCGAGAGGGTCCACGAGTGTATGCTAATGAGCTGGACGAAGAGGATCCACTACCAGCCGTTAGATAAAGATGAAAGGCGATACTTTCATCTGTAAGGCCGTGAAGGCCGGGTGCAGGCGTTGGAACTGAATGGATAATAGGGAGTTCAAGAGCCGCGACGAGAGCCATCGAAGGGCTGCCTGTCCAATCAATGAAATAGATATCGAGATAACCCATTGGACAGTCTTGCGAGCCGTATGTGAAATCGGACCTTGGCGCAACTATGGTGTCTTTGGATACTGCAGCTAGGTACCTCGGAAATGTCTGATTACTCATGTCCTGTAAATCAATACCCACGTTTTATCAGTCAAGAGTTCCAAATGGGATGAATATACTCACTAAAAGAGCACCAGTTGTCCAGTTGTATATCAGGAGTCCTGTTTTGTCCTTGTTGTAATTTGACTCATTAACATAGCTGCATTGCGGATATGCTACGACAGTATCTCCAAGACACTGAACTCTGAACCCCCAAGCATTAGTTGTTCGTGATTCACAATCTAGGTATCCTATGATGGCATCGGGATGCGTATCATTGGTGGACAATGTGCGAAAATGAATTCTGTATTTGTTTCCGGCGTCTTGATTTGCCACATTAGTGGCACTAAAGGGTACCAGGCTCCGGTGTTCGAGGAGGACGAGTAGATCACATGCAGGCTCGATATTATACTCCCTAATGTATATATCGTGCTCAACCAAGCGCCATTGCTTCATAGCCAATCCCGTGTTGAGTGAAGGTAGCTGGACGACGTCGAGCTGTAGAGGCATATACGAGTTCTGCAGAACAGACGACCATTGAGCGAGGACGCCGTCTTTAAGTATCAGAGACCAAGTCGATGTCAGCATTTCAGCTTCCATCGAGTAACCGTCGCTAAGCACCCCCAGCTTCAGCATATCAGTCCTAGTGATAGTGAAGTTTCTACTTCGAGAGTTATGAAGTCGCAAAATCGAGCATTTCTCTTCAAAAGAAAGATAACTGCGAGGGTTTAAGGCTTCTATATACCCCGCATAGTCGAGTTCAACAAAGAATTGCAGCATATGAGACGAGTCCACTACGTTGGCGAAGCGGCGACAAACCTAGTCAAAAATACATGCGGTGAGCGAATAACGATTAGGCAGTTGTTTCTGGGATGGTTTAATCACCAATCGGCAGAGTTTGATATCAGGCCCAGTCAAGTACGCCAGAACGCAAGCAATAAGCTCATCGGGAAAACTCGCAAGTGTTGGCAACATTGTAGATATGGAAGCACGGTATGGCTATACTTGTCCCCACAGACGGTCTGATGGCGGTTAGATACGAGTTATTGTTGATTTTGTGTGCGGGGATGGGCGGTAACGCAGAACATCGACAACAACTACAAACAGACTATCTAACATATATCTTCACCTAAATACTAGCATTGTTTCTCATACAATTTATTGTACCTTTAGTCACATTCGCAAGAACCACCCTGCTGTATATTGCGGTTGCCATTCGTATGCTCCACAACTACTGCGCCGGTCCCAATGTCTCCTGTCGGGAAGGCGTTCCGACTGTGTTCGTCCACAGGGGCCTTGACGTCCAGAGATGGATTGGCCTTAAAGAAGCCAATAGGCTTGAACGTAACACGGACGTGTTCAACCGGCATTCTGTGAGATATTTGAATAAAACGAGATTACAAGATGAGCTATTGGGCAAACTTACACTGGCCAATCCTCGGGTCGAGGTATATGGTTGGTACCTAATTGTATCTAATCAGCGTTCAGTTAAACTATCAAATAGGTTTCGAGACCCACCAATTGTCAAAAATAACAAAACATCTGTATTCTCCACATTGTCTTCAAGGCTTGCCCATTCGGCCACTGAGTCCTTTGGTTGACCTCGCCTTTGAGCAAGTAAGTCTGATGGATCATGCCGCCTACGGAGCATACTTACGATTGGGGGACATGCCTGCCGGCAGGCCATCGTCTCCCTCCAAGCACCGTTTCATCCTCAGGAACCACCCAAAGCGCTTTTCCGCCAAAGGCAGCCCGCTGACGAATCCAACTTCCCTCCGTTGCAACTATCCTACGTGTAGTGCCGCCAATGCCGACTGTGTACGCAACAGGCAGACCAGACGAGTGATGCGTCCGTGCGGGATTTACGATACGCCAACGACGGTCGGTATCGTAGTTGTAGTCACGTCCGCTCGCTTTGAGGATTGGATTGTCCACAGAGATGAAAGCGTTTCCCGCGTAGTTTTCAGCCGAGCCCGTAGGATGTGGATAAGGGATGACGTCGGACTCGATAACGGTGTTATTGATACCGTCCACCATGGGGTCAATACTATAGAAGATCGAAATCAGCGGACACTAGTTGAAGAGAGCACTTTAACGTACCGAATTGAGAACAGATGTTGATGATTGTGTGCATATATGCGCTGTGCAACCTGCGTCCCAAAGATCGCCTTTTCGCCTTCGCCGAGCATGTATCTTGTGTCAAAGGTCAGCCCTGCGCAAAAGTGTAAAAACGACCTGCTTACACACTGAGAATGCCCGTCAAACGGACCTCGAACTCGATGGTACCGTCGAGGTAAAAGTTCCAGTAGAACGCTGAACAACATGTCAACGACTAAATATTACATACACCCAAGACATACCGTATTCGTAGTTTCCAAGCGTGCAAACCATAGAGACAACCAGTTTCCGGGATCTGACTGAATGAGAACGGCCACCTGGACGGTAGTCCGTGTGCTTCCATAAAAGGCCTGCAGATATTGTTGTCTAGTGTTCCACAATGTTGCAGGGGTATACTTACCTGCGTCTTCTTCATGAATGCATATAGCGTTTTTAATAATTAGGGGGTTTCCGTCATGCCCGATGAAGCTACCAGGCTGTAACAAACGTCAGTATGTATGCGGTGTGTCGAATGCACCTCCATACCAAGTAATGTATAGCGCCTAAACAATCACAACCAAGCGAAAGTTCGTTTGCTTGCAGGCCTACCCCATACTCTCCACTGCAGCTGATAAGTACCACCGCAGAATTAGAGCTGGAGATGGACTAGGGTGCTCACACATCAAACGCAAATTTCCGTGGGTGTGGATAGTCTGGCGAACCATAAGGTACCAGCATTTCTGCGCATGACATGCGATAAAACACTGGCCGCACTTCTCCTCCATCGTTGTATGTAACCGTTGATATCGCAATGCCTTCGCGCGATGTAAAGCCTTTTAACATAGTGTAAATAATGGAATAAGCATCGAAAACCAATGCGCTCACCGATATGCATCTTCCACTGCTGCCATTCAAGCACTCGCCCTGTCATTCTAAAGCTAACACCCTCAGGTTGCACAATATGTAAGGGCTTAAGCGGCTCGCGCTGCACTTTTGGTTCCTCGAGATGATCTGGAAGGTACTCATGCTTCGCTGTGGGCGGAGGGATGCGCTTACGCTCCAAAGTAGGGTCGTCCGTCAACGGAAGAGGCTTCGTAGAATAAGGGGCCGACGAAAGATGAGCGGTCGAGGTTGGATGAGAGGGGAAATCAATATGAACAACTTTGCGAGCATTCGAGTCGATAACTGCGACAAAGTCTAGAGGATGCGCGTAAAGATTTTCATCTTTCTCGAAACGTGCGAATAAAATGCATTGCTGAAGACGAAGCTTTTGGGGAAAACGATCATCGTAACCCAAGGACCAGCCGTCAGCATATATTTGGTCAGGAGCGACGCCTGTTGTATTAGATAAACATTTAGTCTAGCAAAGGTCGCCCGAATAAGGAACTTACCAACATCTGCGGCGAGCTTTTGTACGCGTTCGTCGGCGCGAACAACATCCGCAGCTTCGATGAGCTCGTTCACGCTGAT
>WSLO01000973.1:0-11175 GCA_019677385.1 Ceratobasidium sp. 392 | reverse complement strand
CCGTATAGCACCCCAGCAACAGACATATCGAGAGTCGTATTCATATACCTGCCAAGACTCATGATATGTGTGGTACTTATCCCAATCTAATCACTGTGGAGTCTGGTTACGGAACATGAATGGCCAGAATTCAACCCGAACGGTATCAAATCATTCATCTTTAACACCAGCGACCTAATCATGGAGTACAAAAATGTTCCTATGGATTCTGTTACGAGCCAAATGCTTGCTTGGATGATCACCAACTGCGAGGACTCGCGCTCGGTCGACATAGCGCTGCAGGCGCTAGCTGGTGCACACGATGGTCTGCCTCATGCACCGTTTGAGCAGTGTAACACTGCTACTCTGGTTCTTTCTCGACTCGAGCTCAGTTGTGCTACCTTCAGTGCCACGTCAACTGCTCCGTCTACACAGCAACTAGCTGCAATTTCCGCGGCTGTGAGGTATCTTCGTGGAACAGCCAATTGGTTTTACGGAGGCTATTCAGTACCGGCCGGCGGCTACCATCGCTGGAGTAGCTATGATCGCTGGGAAAACTATGTTGAAAATGACAGAAAAAATCGTCTCGAGTATGGCGATTATGGGAAATTGCACCCTGCATGTGCACAGTAGGTATGCTTCATTATATGCAGATGCACTTTGGCTAAACGTTTTATGTCAGAATCATGGCGCTACCGCATCATCGCATTGAGGACTCCAGAATACTTGTAGCTATCGCGGCTATATCGTTTTCTCATTTAGTCGGCGGTGACGAGATATTCATCGCATCCATCGGAAGTGCGTTGGATCACGTAACATCTTCACTCGAAAGTCACTTGCAAGAGGGCGGTATAACACTTTCTGCGACCGTACTCTATGCACTTGTGAAGGCTTCCGTACACTATCTAGTTGGTCGCTGGCCAAGGGAAGAGGATCATGGGCAACACGGCTCGCTCCCCGTTTTGCTCGCCCGTGTTTTCGTCACATACTACAATTCTGCACCAGACACCGCACAAGAAGCAGCATTGGCACTCGCAGCTGGGGCGTTTGCCAACTACTCATATCCCGGCGGAGAGATGCCAACATTTGACGTCGATGCTCGCGAGAAACGAGCGGTGCAGGTGCTGCGACACTATCAGATCAATAAGCCAGACAGGGGTCAAATGTTTGCGCTTTACATGTTTGGGTTCTATAGCTGGCTGCCTTGGTTCATCTCAGACGGTCACGATGAGCAACTTGCTGCTATCACCCGCGAACTTGGTTTTTTTACAAGGGGTGACGAATATTGGATCGGTAACATGCTCCAAAAGGATATATGGACAACGCCATCTTCTTTTTCAGTCCGTGATTATGCCATCAAGGCGGTATCAAGCTTTATGTCTTCCACTCCAGGCATCACCCGAAATCAGACATCTGGAATCGCAACCTCTTTGCTGCTCTTTTTCAATCTTCGTTATTCATATCAGTCACACGTTGGACTCTACCTTGTTGCACTCGTCGGCCTATGCCACACGGAGTCCAAAGATGATCAGATGTTATGTATGCGATCTATTGTAGCGCAGAACATTCCGGACGCACCTTTACGAGAACTGAGCGCAGTAGACGGCCAGAGTCTCCTCGAACATCTGTGCCGTACCTTGATCAGTATCGATTCTGCGGTCGCTCCCCTTGCAGCTGTGCACTTCGGACTTCTGGTAGCCCGCATTGCGTCAAACGAGGAGGACTCGCTCGAAGACCGTCAGTCGGCTCTCCGTCCGCTTCTCAGTCTGCACGACTGGTCTGGGGATCTTCAGGGCCATGATGCAGTTACGCTTAGTAATCTGGTCTCTCACCTTGAGGAGATTATTAGGACAAAATCGATGGCCAACAGCTTGCAGCGTACAATGCAGTTCGTAGCCAACTTCTGCAGCTCCAGCCCAAACACGGGCCCAGACCCTGGTCCCAGTTCGGAGGTACCTACCGGTTGGCTGGAGAAGCTGAAGGAGTTGAAAGGAAGCTACAAAACGTCGCTTGAAGAACTTGAGCGCCTGTATGCGGAGCAACGGGGCGGTTCTACCTCACACCCACCCCAAGTCGTGGAGGAAGAGTCGGTCCCTGCTCCGGATACGACGGAAACAGAGGCACGGCCGGAAGAACAAGCCGAGGTTGTCGATCAGGATACGAGCTGGGGTTTTGAGGGACCGTATAGCGCTCGTTGAGATCTAACGTGTTTGAAGTGCTTGACTGAAGGCAATGAGTTCTGTTACTGACCTTGATAACGTGTCCGTATGTATATACTTGCGCTGGAATCGCATGTATGCGCCTGTTGTAGATCTGGGTGAGAACCCTAAGCCCGACACCTCGAGCATCTCCTCCGCATCGCTATGGTTTGGTAACCCTGTGTGCGATCGCGCAGACGCTGCGGTGAAAATAAATTAAAAGACAACCCCGTATACTAACGTCCGTTGTCTCGCCTCGCCGGATACATCGGGTGATACAAAGTAGTAGATGAAAATAAACGCAATATCTGGGCAATATCATGGAACCGTTGCAACCAGGGTGGGCCTTGGCGTCGGGGAATGATTTCCGGAAACAGACAGTAAAGTTCGTGATCGTTGATTGTTTGGTTCATGGCTGATCGATTACGTCACCCGAGGTCACGCAATCACCGTTTTCACCTCGACCAGCCTCCAGTATTCAGTTTCGTGAGCTATCAGTCAAACAGCGCCCTCGACCCATGATGCTGCCCCAGCTACAGATGTGAAACGACTCGTCGACATCTCATAGCGGTGGCACGATAGGTTCGGTTTCCCACGGTCCGCGTCGATCCTATCGCTCACGGAACAATCACCTCCAGGGTTGATCATGCTGGAGGCCATCCCGGTAGGAGGACTGCACGGCGTTATTATTGGATGGGACTAATACCAAGCGCACAAAGACAACCACTCGTCCGCTCTCCTTGACCTATCGCCGACCTACCCTCCAAATGCAATGAGCCTCGCAAACGCGGTCACGGAGACCAATCACGGCGGGAGCCATCTTGTATGGGCTAGTAGAGTCTGGTCCGTCAGAGAGTACGACTCTGATGTGTTTTTTTGCCTCCTTGCCTTCGTATCGACCGAGCTAACACTCTGAACAGTAGACTTTCTTCTGCGAGACTGGCGAAACGGGTCGCACGAGCTCCTGGCCCCAATCTATCCGTCTCGCCTCGACAAACCGTGATACACGCTTGATCTTAGTCTCTGGCCAACATCCTTCCACCGCAGTCCGCTCAGACTAGCCAATCTCGCCCATAGACGAAATTCACAGGCACAGTATGACGCAGACGTCCTCACATACACCACTTGCTGGAGCTCGCTCGCTGGTGTCCTCTGCACTCGACGAACATCTTATCCACCCTCCACTCCGTTTCTATGACGTCCCCTTCTGCATTGCCACTCTGGTGATCTCCCTCGGCGCCACGCCAAGCTTTGCTCGACTCGACTCGGACTCGCCAGTTGCCGGTAGTCCCCGTACTTCTTCCTCGCTCCCGGACCTTCTTCGCGCTGGATTGATCTTGCGTGCTCGAGCCAATCGTAAGCTCTTTGAATCCACATCCAGCCTCTCGCCGCAGCCATGCGTCTTTCGAGAAGCTTGAGTGTACATTTGGCTCGATGGTCTTTATACAAGTCGAACGTCATACTTGATGCTCATCTGATAGCCGCAGAACCGTATCGAAGCTCACAAAGATTGCAGCGAAGCTAAACCATCTCGGCCAGTGTGATCGCGTCCCTATTCCACATGACACATTGCGCGAATCATCCCGCTTCCTCATCCACTAGCCACTACGATAGCCGATTTGTTCTGCCCACGCAACGACACGACCAATTCAGACTCGCACGATTTGGACGAGACGCTTCTCGTTCGCGACACGTTCAGCTTGGACCCTCTTGGCTATACAACCGACGGCTCGATTCTGAGAAAGGGTGTAGAGGAGAATGGAGCAGCAGCAGCAATAATAACGGGGACGGCGGTCGTTACAATGAAAACAGACTTGCGGCTTACGGAGTACTACCTTCCGAACACATCGGGGATGGTGGAGTTGAAGACGGGAGGCCGAGGGCGGTGAAGAGCAGATAGGAACGGCGTTAGGAGGAACGACGACTATCACCTCCGTGGACGAGGACGTTCGTGTAACCGATATACGGGATGCGGTAACCCGCGGTGCGTTGCCTTGTTCATCTGGGACTTTCGTCTTGCTTACGTACTCCAGACTTCGGTTGAGTTGTCTCCGTTGTCCGACGCCCAGCCAAGCTCGGACGATTCTATTTGCTCTATCTTCACGACGCTTTCTATACTCTGAGTCCCGACTTAACAGACGACAACGCCTTAAAAAAGGTACCTCCCGAAGATGGCCGCTACCAACGTTGGCGCGCTCTCTCTTAGATCCGGCAAATATCCATCGACACTCCAAGGAGCATGCATCCGGAGTCAGGAGCGTCCAGGAGAGTCTAGAGGTGTACCAGGCGGCCAAGAAGGCTGAGTCTGCAGGTAGATGCGCTTTGACTCGACCGGAGAAGGACAAGGTTCGGGTAGACTGATAGGCAGAGGGGAGTGAGGCGTGCAAGGTTATTCACTGAATGTGGAAATCATGTTGGTTCAATTTTTGCTTTTACACAACACTGTACAATCGTATCATAACTGCCTTATCGAGAATATCTTAGCCTACTAGGGGCCGCTTTGTAAAACCTGAAGCGCGAGTGGCGATATGAGTTCAAGATCTGACTTGAAAACTATATGCGCTTGGACCACTACATTCACAAAGTGTGAACCGCTTGCTCATCGATTGTTACTGTATGGGCATTTTGTAAATGAGATACTACAACGAATTCGCTGCGACTAAATCAATCACCGTCCAGCGGTTTTAGCCTCCCATCCGGCCAAACTCTTGTACTCCCTTCCCCGCTTTCGAAACGTATCCCTCCGATCTGATCTCTCTGGAACCCCTCCCGCGCATTTCCAACATCCACCCCTGCAGCGCGACCACCATCTTTTTTGAGTTGGAGGAGCATGATACGTGGCGGTGAGGTGGTCACACTATCTCAACTAGGCAAGTTAAGTTCACGAAGCAAACCTCCCTACGGCCGGCTAGTACTCACCTGGTTCACCCTTCCCTCGCTCCACCAATCTCCCCCGGACTGACTGGCCTATAGAAAGTACCTAGGTTTCCTATGTCGGAGTCTGCTTCTCACCGATCCGGAAGACCAGACGTTCACGTCGGTGGCTTCAGTGGATTCCCGTTCGATGGCAACGCCGAGGGATATGTTGTACTCGGTCGATAATGGGTTGGTGGAGTTAGCAGGGCATAGACCCATCCGTGTCGTCCGTAATAGAATGTAAGGCAGTTGACGTGCACTGGCACACAAAACAACCTTGTGAACGAGCAAGATAGCACCAACGGAACGAGGATAGAAACGTAAATAGGAAACTGGCGTACGCAGTTGGATAAACTCAAACTGCATCTTCAGCCATTAGCTCTTCTTCCCAGGCTAGCTTCACGGCCAAATCACGCTCGTATGTCGTTTTCGGAGCGTACTCCGTCCGAAGTGTGGTTCGAGCTGGTCGGTTCGAACAAGGCGAGCCGAGTGAACCTTGAGACTCGAGTCGATCTGGTACGTCTGAGTTTAGAGGTATGGCGGAGTAGCGAACGTACAGGATGAGGTAGGGAGACTATGACAGCTGCGAGGTTATGATCGACTAGCACGAACGAAAAAGTGGGCGTCCCGTGAGGAACGTACCATTCGCCAGTTCGCCGCTCTTCGAGCAAAGGTTCAATAAAGTACAACAGCGATGTTCTGTCTATCCAATTGATTAGTGAGTAGTTCTGTAGACCAGTCACCCAAACCGAATCGCACTGGTCAGTGACTCACTTGAGAAGTGGTAATCGAGTGACGAGCCGGATATCCGAGCGAGAGCGCTTCTTCTTTGCGTATGAGGCCCACCATATCGCAGACCTACCAACATCTCCCGCGTAGGTTCGTTCACACGTAAACTCCGGCTTGTGCGCCCTTATACAGGCCATGACACGGATGGGAGTGGAGCCACACGGTGTGGCCTCACATAACGTGAGACTATCTCCATCAAAGCATCCATAGCGAGAGAAGGTAAATGGAATGAGCGGTTTGCAGAGTGCAACAGAAACCGAGTAGTGGATAGGTCGGAGTTCTGAGAGATAATGAAGCGGAGAGGGGAGACGAGGAAGGATTTGCAGATCGCTCTTGCACTTGACTCGTACCAGGCATCGTCCACACCAGCCTCGATCAAACCGCCACAACACGCTGCTCGCCCCTCTCCTCATCCTCGCTGCAACTGTGCGGGCTCCAAAACAGTAAGTAGGGCTCCGTAAGAAACCGAAAATCGCTTACTGTAAGCTTACACACACATCTAAACAGGCATGACTAACGGTAACTTACAGTAAGTTGCTGTTGCACTAAAAAGCTCCACGTGATTCTATCGACTACTAATGCGCACGCATATATAGTGAATTTCTGCGAACTAGTACTTGAACTTCGCCACTACTACTGCTATTCATCATGTTACAGCCCCCATCGTCCTCTAGTCAACAACCCGGGTCTGGTCGAGTGCCAGGTTCGTGGTCCTCTCCCGGACAGTCCCACCTATCGATCAATCGAGCGAGGGGCCCGAGATAGATAGCAAGGGCGTTTTAGCTATGCTCGAGCGATTAGACGACGAGCTCGCATCAGAGGACGCCGAGCACAAAGTTTCGCCGGTAGCCAGGGGCAGTCTTCATCACTTCAAGGCCGAACTCAACGATGGGGTCTCACTCTCCTCTGAACTTTTGTCTGGGCTAATTTCAGACCGCTCATCGGTTAGTATTAAACGCCCTAGCCTGCCTAAGCTATTCACCGTCGATGCTCGACCTCTGCAAAAGCGTTAGCTAGTCGATGTCTCAATGGTCGGTTACTAGAGTTTTGATTTGTAATGTGTCTAACTAATGGATGTAAACCGGTTGAAATTGTAACTTACCGTTTCTTACAATGAACCTTTTGTGTTAAAAACGTGTCAACCGTTTCTTTCGGAGCCCTAACAGTAAGTGAGTAGTATGTGGTCCAACCTTGAGCTGACGATTTATCATCATCGGCGAGATGTTCTCCCTCCTTGCAATTCTTTCATCACCACCGGTACAGTGATCGCCGGCTGTCGCGTCGCCTTGGGTGCTGCTTGCGTTTCGATGTGAGTCTTGAAGTATACGGCTTATCTTTAGCTGATCAAGGACATGCAGCACCGACACGTTGCTCTGATCGCGTCCAAGTACGCTGCAGCTCTGTTCGGTGCAGCTTCCATAAACCATGCGACCCTCAGCCAAGTCCAGTCCAAGTTGATTTCCATTCATACTTCGATCGCCGATACACCTGCCCCTTCTGCCTTAGCCACCAACCTCTATCTCTTCCTCTAATTGAAAGAACGGACTCGATGCGATCTTTGCCGCTGCTGCCCCGAAGGGCTCGAAGGAGCCAGTTTCGTCCATCACCCGTAACCTGTTCGTGATCTTATCCGAGAACGGCCGCGTGGGAGAGACCAATGGTGCCATCGAGAGCTTCAACGAGCTTCTGAGCGAGCACAAGGGCGAAGTGGAGGTTGTCGTGACGAGCGCTGCGCCTCTCGAGAAGAGCCTGCTGTCCAGGCTGGAGGCATCACTAAAGGCGAGTCAGGCTGCGTCACAGGCTAAGACCGTTCGAGTCACGAACAAGGTGCGCTGATCGGCATCAGTGTGTCGACCAAAGCTAATAACCCCCTAATTAGGTTAATCCATCCATCCTGGGAGGTCTCCTCGTCGACTTTGGAGATAAGACTATCGACCTTAGCGTATTCTCGAAAGTCAATAAGCTGAACGCTCTCCTGCAACGTGAGTTGCATCACTTCCGATATCTCCCGTTGTTCGCTCACCCTGCGGGCTCTCAGAATCCGTGTGATTAGCCTAGAATATCTGGGAGATACATGGGCGGTGTCTTCTGCTGTCGCAAACATCAATAAGATGTGCTCGCCCTGTGCTGTCCGCAACGATTTGATCTACACCTTGCAAGCTTCAAGGCAGTCGTGTTGTTGGCGCTTACCACCGCGTCGATGGAGCCATCTTGATTCACTAAAACTAACCACAAGTACCGGAATAGCGGCCTTGACGTTGATGTCCCACGTCAGGAAAACTTGGCATTTAAATTTAGCACCCAATTTTAAATTGGCTAAATTTAGCTAAATTGACTAAATGCCCCCCCTAAACCATGTTTTCTGAGCCTGCTGTCACTCTGGGATGCTTGTGCATAGCAGCCCTGTGCCCTATGCGCTGAGCTACTGACACTAGGTACACCAGGCAGGCTGCCATGCTGCATTTTTACATTTCTAAATCCGCTAAATTCACTAAGTCAAGGATAAATTGACCTAAATTTAGCTAAATGAAAGTGTACAAATGGTAAGTCCCCTAAGTCTGTAAATTTAGCTAAGTTTAGCTAAGTTTAGCTAAATGAAAATGCACACCTTTTTCTGATGCATAGATACACACAAAGTCCTGCGGCAAACAACACTAGCACCTGGTCAATCGTAACTGCCTAAGTGTTGAGAGATTACCTATGTAATGCAAGGTGCATCATTCCAGGCAGATGCTCCAGCACCTGAGCCATTTTCCACCTCTCCATCTCGTTCCACTTCTGCTGCCTCCTCCGCGCCTGCGCATATATCTGGCCCGATCAACCGGACATGAACTTGTAGCACCAGTCTTTAGCGAGCATAGCGATCAGGGACACGGCAACGCTCAAGCTGAGGGACAGGAGCCAGAGCACGTTGACTATGACTGCAGAGCGTGGGGGAGAAAACGACGCAGGGTCAGACTCGCCGTCTGTCGGAGAAGGCGCTGGCTGGCCGTCACCTGTTTCAGCGAGATTAACATCATCCTCAGTCGGACCCCCTTCCCGGTGCGAGTATTTTCACGGCCTACGCCAGTGCCGGCGATCCGACTTCATCGTATCTTCAGACCAGGCGTAGATGCTCACCGCGACCAGTTTTGGGGGTCCCCCCCTCATATATTGCCCCTATTCAGAGGGGTCTTCCCCCGCCGTATGATACTATTTCTGAAAATGATAATTGTTGTACCTATTATTTTTCTTGCTCCCCCGACCGGATGATAATGTTGCTCACCGATCCCTGGACCGGCAGCTTTCTTTCGCCCGCCCATTACAAAAGGTGTAGAGCGGGAGCTAATCATCGCTGCCGGTCGTATCAATATCATCTTCGCTCCACTGTCTGGCGAAGATGTTAAATCCAAGACAACAATAATGCCGCGGCCTGCGGCATGATAATACGCTCCCCGCTGTGGCATTACTAAATCTAGGCTAAGCTATTGCGCGCGCATATACAAACCACAATTGACTCCTGGCGGTGCTGGTAATATTATCGTCCGCGCAACCCCCCGGCTCGACCCCGCCGGGTCGCCGATAGTAAAACATCCCCTAGCGGAATGATAATGTCGTCCACATCAGGTACGTACATTATCACTTTCACGCGACTGCGCCGATGATAATGATACCGATGCCGCGGCGGTATGCTAGCGCTGGGCGAGCGCTTATTCTATACCCATCATATCTGTACACACAAACGCGCATACATTCAGCCGGCTCTCACTATTATCCTCAGCGGTTTTCATGTTCTACGCGCCCGCGGATGATATTGCTGCGACTGGGACCGAATACATTACTCGCGGTTTGCATTAGAACTAATGCGCGTATTGTTCTACGGCGACGCCAGTGTACCCGTAGCCGGGCTAACATTATCCTCAGCGGCGGCTTCGCCGGCCCAGAGATAGTACTGCTGGCGTCCAATATCATTTTTGCGTCGGCGAGTTGGGCGAGTATAGTGCCTCCGCGTGATGATAAAACCGACAAGCGTATAGAAATGATCGGGCAGTAGGGGGTACGCTGGGGTAATTGGGGGTCGAAAATCCGATTGCTCGTACGGCGACTCAGCTCGACGCATTATTATATTCGCAGGCAAGATGCCACAAGCCGTGTCCAATAATAATAGGAAACACCCTAATTGATATTTTCATTGACAGCCTCGGGTGGGCGCCGTTCACCAAGAGAAAAATAATACTAACCTAGTATTTTCAGTCGGCGGAGGGAGCTGTCCCTCCCTGGCGTTGTGCAATAATATTGCTCGGCGTGCGCTTGGAAAATACAGAAATTGGGCCAATATATGCGGGGTGCAACATTATTATCTGGCGCTGACAAGGGGACCCCCCCCCCAGCAAATGAAAATGCTGGTCAGTATTTTCACTGGCGCGGCGGATGCTGCTCCGCCCAGCGGGACGGGCGGGCGACCCACCGTCTGGCGCGGGAAGATAGTGGGCGGCTATCATACCAACCCAGTATTTTCAGTCAGTGGAGGGATCTACCCTCCTTCTGGCGTCGGGCAAAAATATCGCTCGGCGTGCACTCGGAAAATACAGAATCCGGGTCAGTATATGTGGGGTGCCATATGTGTGGGGCGCAACATTATCATCTGGCGTCGGCAAGGGAGGGCGAACCCTCCTGGCAAATGAAAATGCTGACCAGCATTTTCACTGGCGCGGCAAATGCTGTTCCACCTAGTGGGACGGGCGGGCAACTCACCGTCTGGCGTAGGAAGATAGTCGGCCACTATCATCACATTATAGGCGGCCGCTCATGGGTTGCGCACCTGAAGTTAGTGATCAGTTTGATAGGGTGCGGACAAAAGCGTGTATGCTGGACGCGCCCCAGCTCTTCATTTCCAAACTCTGCGTGTATGTACCTGCAACGTGGGCTCTGCTCCCCTGGTATGTGAAAAAAAAGTCAGTATTATCTCGTGCACAGTGAATACCAGACCACTTAGGACTGAATGATAGTTACTGTCTACAGTTTCTGTCCGCTCGTGTAGACTCAGGCTACAGATCAGTAATGTTCAACATGAGCGGGTAAGGCATGCACATTCAATGTGGCTATTTATATGTATGTGCTGAACATTATCATCGGCTAGGGGAGACAAAGTCTCCCTGTTTGTGACAATAAAGACTGGTATTATTCCGCGCACAGCGAACTAATGTTTGTCTGGCGACATGATATTAAACTAAAAGCATCACGAACTCGGGTTCCAGCTGATGTTGCCATATAGGGCCCTACGTTTCGCATCAGGGCCTATATGTCGCATCAG
>WSLO01000972.1:0-11176 GCA_019677385.1 Ceratobasidium sp. 392 | reverse complement strand
GGGCCTCGAGCTGGTTTTGTCACGCCAGGGCAGGACCCTCTCGTCACATGGGGCCTGATATGGCTGACGCCTGCTTTTACACTCCACCACGTCCGTAATCAAAGCGCATCGTCAACTGAATCTAAAAACTGAAAGCTACTCTTGGATCACTATGTCAAACAAACGGGCTAAACATGAACGTCTTAGAGCCTTCTTGAAGGATCCCGGCCATACGGTCAAAGATTTATTTAGGCCCAGGAACCTGCTTAACTCCTCCAAGCACACACCATCAGAAGCTATGGTCGGTGGTTATGAGCCAATGCGCAACGTAAGATACTGTTTCTACTGTACGCGACGCGAGCTAAGATTCCCGTCAACAAGTTGACAGCGATGGATTCGGCCATTCAGTTAGGGAACACTCACCTAAGGGCACCATATCCTCCAGCCACGTACCAAGTCTCAGGATCTACTCAGCCGCTTTCTACCATGCTACACTCAGACTATTCGAAATCTACTTGCCTTAGGCTTCGGCCGATGTACATGGAACCCGACCAGAGTATTGCTTGGGCTGGGTTCAAGAAATTTGCTAGTACTATAAACGAAGCCGCCGCTGCCTTTGGACCACTCAAGTCTCTGGCCGGCGAATTTCCTGGATTTATCGAGAATCTTGATGTGAGTATAGAAAAGGTGGAGATAGTTCAATGCATTAACAAAGTTGTGGGTAGAAAATAGCCAGCGGTTGGGACGACTACGGAGAGCTTCGAGCTGAACTGAATGAGCTTTTCGAAGACATGTCCAACTATCTCACAGGACCCGTTTCTCCGATAATCACCCCCAGCATTGCGAGTCTCGCTCAGTAAGTTGAGCTAATACAGTTAGACGGCCGCACTCATGATTTAACCAAGAGACATTAGGGCGCTTATCCAACTACTTCGCCAAGGGGGAATTGGAGGACGGACAATTTGCCACGTGAGGCCAGCGTTTGATGATAGTGAGGTGCGAAACACTTGCCGCCAGGTTCGGAGGCTTCTTGGACGACTCGCCGTAAGCGTTGGTTGCATTCGTGCATTATTTTGAAACTAAAAGCCGGCTAGCTTAATCTGAACCTCAACGCCTGGAAATCAATCGATGAGCAACGCGCGGTGAGTTGCGCGTGGTTTGTGGCTAGGCAATATACTAATTTAAAGGGTAAAACCAATAGGAAAACAATCTAAAAAGCCTTCCTTATGCACATGCAGCAACTTACGACTCGAGGGAATCGATAAATGTGCATCGATCTGGATGCACTCCAGACACCCGCCGGGATGTATTGGAAACGTTGCAAACTTGGGCAGGCGACACCAGCAACAAGCCGATATGTTGGTTGAGCGGCATGGCCGGCACAGGTAAAACGACAATTGCATACAGTCTTTGCGAGCGGCTGGAACGTGATGGCAAGTTGGCTGCAAGCTTCTTTTGTTCTAGGCAGCTCCCGTCTTGTCGTGACGTGACCCGCATTCTTCCCAGCATCTCGGTCCAACTTGCAAAATACTCACGCCCATGGAAACATGCAATTTCTGAAGTGCTCGAGCAGAACCCGAATGTCTTGGGCGAGACGCTCGCAACCCAATTGGACAAGCTGGTTGTCGCTCCACTGCGAAATATTGGACACACACTCCCGAATAATCTTGTCGTCGTAATTGACGCTCTCGATGAATGTGACGACAGCAACGGGATTGATCGAATACTGGGCGCTTTGCTCTCGTGCGTTTTGGATCTGCCTATCAAATTCTTTGTGACCAGTCGCCCAGATGCAAGGATAATGGCTCGCATGCGAACTGAACAAGCCCAGAACGAAAAAGCAGAACTACGTCTGCACGAGCTCAGCCATTCCGTGGTCCAGGAGGATATTAAAAATTACTTAGAATCCCAACTCAAACCTCTCAATCCATCTGCCGCTGATCTGAATAGTCTTGTCGAGCGGTCTGGAGTGTTGTTCATCTACGCAGCCACCATCGTGCGCTATATCGCGTACAACGACTATTCGCGTGGTTTGCCGCGGTTAAAGCAAGTATTAGGTACTACGGATATATCAACGCATCCAAGCGATCAGAAGCTGGACGCTCTATATAGCACCATCCTCGCATCACCATTCGACGAGTCTGGACTAGACAGCTTCGAAAGGGACGAGATCAGTCGAGTACTCTACACCGTACTCTGTGCGCGGGAGCCATTGTCGACAGATACCATAGCTGGGTTATTAAGACTTGATGTGCCTTCAGTGCGCACGTCACTGCGACCGCTCCTATCGGTATTAAGCGTCTCGGATACGAGCGGACTAGTAACTACGCTACATGAATCATTCCAGGACTATATGTTTGACCAGGCGCGATCCGGCAGGCTTTATTGCGACTCAAGACGGCATAATGAGTGGTTCGCACGTCGTTGCTTTGAGCTTATCGGGGCAGCTCCGCCGTTCAATATCTGTCAACTCGAGTCCTCGTTCATGATGGACCAGGATGTACATGACCTTGATATGAGGGTGAAAGCAGCAATTCCTCAGGAGTTATTTTATGCATGCCGACATTTGGGAGACCATATGGAGCTCGCAGCACCTTCTGAAGCCCTCGTGGCCCTTCTCAGTGAATTTTTATCGACCCGGTTGATGCTTTGGATGGAAGTTTTAAACTTGAACCAATGCACGCATGACGGCGCTGGGGTATTATACAGGCTACAGTTATGGATAGAGGTACGTAACTTACTACAATAGCTATACTGAGTATCTTACGATTTAGTAGAAGAATAAATGTTCTAAAGACATGGGACAAATCGCTCGAGATGCCTGGAAATTTGTAACTGCATATGCCTCAAGTCCTATCTCGAAAAGCACCCCTCATATCTACGTCTCTGCATTGACCCTTTGGCCAAAAGACAAACCAATCTCTATGCTTTATTCAAAATCCCTACGCAGTCATATAGATGCAACTGGTACAGCGATGAGGCCACGAGGATTGGCGCCGCTTCTCGTCCGTACACTCGATAGCTCTGCAGGCTGCATTACATACTCACCTAACGGCGATATTGTTGCATCCGGCTGCTACGATGGCACCATTGACGTATGGGATGTACATACTGGCCAGAAAGTTGGGCAGACCTTTGAGGGTCACAAGTGCTCCGTCTCTTCAGTTGCATTCTCACCCGATGGTATTTTCATGGTCTCCGGCTCAAGCGACTTCACAGTCCGCATATGGGAAACATCAACGGGACGGCCATGTGGGAAGCCACTCGAGGCACACACAAACCGTGTTAACTCGGTTGCATACTCACCTGATGGCGCATATATTATCTCTGGGTCCTCTGATTGTACTATTCGTATGTGGAATGCACGTACCGGAAACATAGTCGGACAGCCACTCAAGGGTCATACAGACCGGGTTTCCTCGGTCATCTACTCGCCTAATGGCGCATACATTTCTTCTTGCTCTTCAGACAAAAGCATCGGCCTTTGGGATGCGTTCAAGGGACATTTACTGGGACTGCTCGAGGGCCATACAGGCCGGGTCAACACGATTGCCTACTCGCCCAATGGCTCGTATGTTGTCTCAGGCTCCGATGATCGTACGATTCGCATCTGGGATGCACACACTATGAATCAGGTAGTCCAGCCTTTCAAAGGTCACACAGGTTGGGTTGCCTCAGTGGCATACTCGCCTGACGGTAAACACATTGTGTCCGGTTCTTCAGACTGCACCGTTCGCATTTGGGATGTATTCACAGGACAACAATTAGGCCAGCCACTCGATGGCCACACCGATACGGTTAATACAGTCATCTATTCACCTAGTGGCTCGCGCATCGTTTCTGGATCCGAAGACCGTACTGTTCATATTTGGGACGTACACGCTATCAATGCAGTAGAACAGCCACTAGAGGGCCACACAGGCTGGGTTACCTCGGTGGCATACTCACCTGATGGCATGTACATTGCTACCGGATCTTCTGATTGCACCATTCGTATCTGGAATGCACGTACTGGTATGATGGAAGGGCAGCCGTTAGAAGGACATCTGCATTCGATTCGGTCCGTCGCGTTCTCTCCTAGTGGTCGGAACATTGTCTCTGGCTCTTCTGACTGCACTATCCGTATCTGGGATGCGCAGACATGCAAGACAATAGGACAACCTATGAAAGGACACACGAACTGGGTCCGCTCAGTTGCCTATGCACCAGATGGTTCTCGAGTCGTCTCGGGCTCTCATGACGGAACCATCCGCATCTGGGACGCTTCCACAGGTCAAATGTTTGACCGACCACTCAATGGACATACTTCCTGGGTTACCTCGGTTGCGTACTCGCCAGATGGGGCAAAAATTGCTTCAGGCTGTTATGACTGTACTATATCCCTCTGGGATTCATATACCGGACAGACCCTGGGACAACCACTTATCGGCCACACTGGCTGGATTAATTCAGTCGCATTCTCGCCTAATAATATGCACATTGCTTCTGGTTCTGTTGATTGCACTGTGCGCATTTGGGATGTTTATACCGGGAAACCTGTTGGAATACCTCTGGTTGGCCATACTAATTGGGTTACCTCTGTGGCCTACTCTCCTGACGGTGCATACATCGCTTCGGGATCTGACGATGGGACTATCCGTATTTGGAGTGTGGCTACCGGGCAAATAATCGGAAAACCACTCGAGGGTCACATGCGTTCCGTACACTCAGTTGCATACTCGCCTGACGGCACATACATAATATCTGGTTCTGACGACGAGACAATCCGCATTTGGAACTCACCTCAAGGTACGTAACACAGTGGGCCAGTACCTCTCTGTAAAGCCCCTCGTATTAAGTATTAAGAGTATCTTGTTGTTCTTTAGGGTTTGTTACTTTTCGACCAGGCGATTGGAATCTAAACCAGGATGGATGGGTGATTGATGATAAGCAGCAACCACTTATATGGATCCCTCCTGGCATGCGAGGCGTACTTCTGCGTCCGCAAAACGCAGCAGTGATTTCTCGGTACGGTTCACTGCATCTCGGGCTTGATGGTGCCGCTATTGGTACCCGCTGGGCGCAGAGCTTTTGCTCGAGGGAAGTTGCTTGAACAATTCTAACGTTTGCATTTCACAGCGTTTTCTTGACCGTTTGCTTTTTTTTTTTCCTTTTCTTTTCTTGACGACTAGCTACGTGATCTGCTGCTACCAGCTCAATCCAAACCACACAAACTGGAAGACTAACCGTAAATTCTTTGCCTTTGCTGATTGTTGTAGTGTAATCTCGCGAGCCTTGCCTCGCCGCGATTTGAGAATCGAGATAAATAGACTTTTTGTTTCGAAATAATTGCGTAAAGCTTCTTCAACCCCTACCTGATCGCACGGAACACAAATGCATCGTGGAGCTTAGCAGGTTGCCAACGGCGGATTGAGCTAGCATACACGGAATTGTTCCATCATGGAATGGCGGGTCTAAGGGTTTGGCTTGGTCATCGGACCCTGACACCCATTTGAGGTCGCCGTCGTGATGTTCCGTATACAAGTATGTGCGTTTCTAAGTGGTATAGTTAAATTACGTGGCGTTTGGCTCTCAAAGGTGTCTTAGGAAGTCTCATCACGCTAAGTTAGCTCTATTGATGGAGACAAGCACGCATTCCGGCTATGCCTGGGAGGGTGCCATGTGGCGCCCTCCCAAATATATTGCGCGCAGGCTGCAGGGGAATTTATGGCGAAAGATCAATTACGCTATCAAAGCAGGCTTTGTGACCAAAGCTAAATGTTTTAGGCCATTTTCAGCCTTGTTTCCTACCAGCATATACTGACTGCGTGGGGTTAAGGATTAAGGACCACTATATGTCTATTATGCTGCACTAGTGGCAAGTAATAGGCCGCCTTTTACAAGCAAGCAAGGCGCATAGCCCAATCACGGGTACTTCTCAAATTGTGCTTATGTTTCTAATAACAATTTCTCTCCAAGCTTGTCCCATGGTACTAATGTAGTGTGCATCGTGGCGCCACCCAAAAGCCGGCTTACACGCCGGCAAAGTTGAGAACGCTTAGCTATTAAGGCCGAGGTCGTGGCTGTGGTTATATCCTAGAAGGACGAATATGACTGGCGGGCCGGGTGCAATGGACAGAGGAAGCTAACTTGCCATTCCTAGTACTCCTGCCTATTGTACACTGCCGAGAAAAATATACAGCTCCGCAGGGCCTTTATTTCGCTACGTTGATTCCAGCAAATTACTAGGATCGAAAGACCGCTAATGACATTCAAAACCCTGCTTCAAGCACCCATATTGTTGGAGATTCGTTGTTTCGGCGCTTATGCGTGGCTGGCTGTACAGGACCGGGGGGGTTTTCTTCCGGTCTGTTGATTGTCTGTACCTTGGCTCTTGACTCTTGTTCTATTCGTTTATCTGGGTGTATTCGTGGCCTTTCGACACATATTTTCGGACGTATCCTTTCAGCAACTCCAATGTGTATATACAAATCAACAAATGGGCGTAATCTTTAATGCTACATAGATGATCCAAATAAATCAGGCTCCGTTCGAGGTTGATAGATAGATGTCCACTCATTCCCAACCCTGATCTTTGACAAGTCAAAAACAACGGGATAGCATTCAGCTTCTAATGAAGTGGTGGGAATAGAACGATCAACTTCGCGTTGTTCGTAAGCAGCCGGGATCCAAAATAACCTCTCGCCACCCAGGTTACAGACCCAGCCGCTGCCGTCTAAGTAGGGTGCTAGCTCCTTACTGGTAATGTGGGACCGCTGCAAGTCTTTAGGAAGAATGGCGCTGTTATTCGTACAGTTTAGGCGGGCGTAGCTAGAATCCAGAGCGAAGGAAGTAGTTTGTTTCGGTGGCGGTGGATCGGACAGTAACCGAGTTGAAAGGCTGGTGCCATGTATCTCCAATATACGAATGACTCCGTTTGAGGAGCTGGAAAAGAGACGCTGGCTGTTGGCTGAGAAGGCTAAGGCTGTTACAGGCGTGGTTTGGGCTAGGATAAGTTTTCGGACCGTAGCAGCGCCGCTCAGCAAGTCCCAGATGTAAACTGCTCCTCTCTCTGAGCCAGCAGCAATATATTGACCATCTGGCGAGATCGTCGCGGCCGTAACACACCCTGAGACCCTTTCAAGAGAGTATTCGAGCTCCATCGCATCCGATTCTACATCCCAAATCCGTACAGTGCTGTCGCGAGAACCCGAGATAATGCGTTGACCATCAGGGGAAAACGTAACAACCGTTATTGCAGCTGAATGACCTAGCAAAGGATTATGTGCAGCTGTACTATCCTCAGCATTCCAAATATACACTGTACCACTTTCGGATCCACATACGATCAGGTTACCGTCAGGCGAGAATGCAACAGAATTACTGAAGCTGGAAACAACTGGACGTGAGGCGCTTTGTCGTCTTTTCCCGGGATTGATGGATAATATATTAGGAAACCATTTCTCCAGACCGCGTAATGCGTTATAGTTTGCTAATCCGAACGGGAGGGCTGAAACGTATAAATGCGGCGCGCTCGCTGATACTGGTGTACCAACCGAAGATAGGAAATTATATACGTCCTCTGCGCATGCCGCATACTTGCTGTGGGAGCCCTATACTGAGATTAGACTTTCGATGTTTATTTCCTTACGACACTCCGAAATTACCCACCTGAATCCAACTGCGCAACTGAAACATTGCCGAGGACGCTACGTGGACCTCCTCCAAAAGACTCAATGTTTCTATCCAGTAGAGTAAATAAGGCTCAAAAAGCAACTTATTTAGTAACATGCAGTATGGCGAGCCGGGCCTGAGAGTTGCGCTGACAGGGGCTTCGACTAGATGGCTGACCCAATAGATGCAGCTGTAAGCCAGCTGTGGGAGAATTCATGTTTTCGCTGATGCGAGATTGCAAGTCAGTTACATCGCAGTTCATAACGCGCGAGTCCTCGAATCCACAAAGGTTGAACTTCAATTGGTCTATCAAGATGCGCAAGCACGATATTGCGAGTTCGGCATTCTGCGCTTTCAAGTCGATTCGATATTCCTGGGGGCAGTCTTCACCAGTCATGTACTCGCTGAAAGTCTGATGTAGCACCCGCACCGCACCGCTGCTATCTTTGTAGAGTACAGATCCAAGATATTTGATGACACGAGAGAGGGAATCCACGCCGATGTGTGGAGGTAAAAGTGCAGCTAATGCAGCTTCTGGAAGTGGTCGATGCCTCCCAGTCAAAACGATTATCCCTACACACCGTTGAACAATCGCCATATCGTGCATTCCCTTTGTTTCGAGGCTCTCGTGCAAGGAAGTGAGGTAGATCTTATCAAGGACTCCTTTTGATCCCGGAGTACGTTCGCCAGCAATTATCCGCTTCAATGTTGCTTTTGGATCTAAGCTGCAATCGATCAAGTCACACGTAGTCCGAGCGTTTATGAATGATCCGCCGCAGTAAGCACATAACTGATCCCTGGTCTCATGAGGATGTTGTCGGTAAGGTTCTTTGGGCTTGCCGTCATCGTGAAACATACGACTAGAGATATAGGCTTGAACATCCTTTGAACCGTTTGCCTTATCTTCATTAAAGATATCGAGCTCCACGATGCGCTCGTTGCCTAGGATCCGGCGAATACGGTCAGTTGGCCGACTTGTCACAAGCACCCTCAGCCAGCTAGTGAGTCGCGAGAGTTGTAAAAGACATTGCAACAGCTGCTCCTGGGTATCAATAGGGCTTATTTCGTCAAGCGCATCAACCACAAAGACCAAGTTACCGGGTTGATCAATGGCAATACCAGTCTGCAAAGGGCGAACAAAGAGTCCTTGAAATCGAACCATTGTTGAGGAAAGGCGAATCTGCGGATTTGTTTTTAAAGTCTCCACGAGCCTTTCGCCATAACCTGAGTAAGACCTATACGCAAGAGAGGCAGCTAGGCTAGATATAACGTTCTCGGACTTGCGCAAATGCTCGTTGTCACGCTTGCAGAAAAAACTGCCGGCAAGCAGGCCATCTTGCTCGAGAACTTTAGAAATCGAAGATGCAATGCAGGTTTTTCCGGTACCCAGAGGGCTGTAAAGCCAGAGAAACGGCGGGGAGCCATCCATATCAATTGCCCAACGTTTAAGGTTTTTGAGAGTGGGTACTCTTGTGTTCTCCAGACAGCTTGGGCTGAAATCGTAGCGAGCGCCTTCTACGTCAAGCTGATCAAGGCTTTTCCGACTCACTAAATTAATCAGAACATCTGAATCAGCCCCCACCTCATATATCGCCATGAATCACTAACCAGCATCAAGCAGCGTTTCGGTTCTCGCCAGAGCCTGCAGCCCCATTCGGCGGTCGAATTCTTTTTTCAACTCCCCAAATCTTGTAAGAAATTCTTCCTCTTGTGACTGTGCATCAAGACAGTGGAGCATTCGAGATACTTTCACTGGTTGAAAGGATCAATTACTCGATAGCTTGGTCGATATATGCCACTCTTACCAGCATGACCATCCAATTTGTATTGAATCACAAAATTTGATGCATCCTCGACTAGGGTAAGGATTTTTGAAACTGTATCCTTAATCTGCTCGATTTTGACCCGGTCTTGCACAGCTGCGACTTCGGGAAGTATAGATCCCATCTCAACAACTAGTCTCTCCACGAGATTATCACACTCTGCTCGTTCATTCAGTGTCTATAAACTATACGATTAGCCATCGTGGCGCGGCGCATAGCGTTATCTAAGTAAAATAGAAGGAACTTACCTCCCACGCATACCCACAGAGTCTGGCTAGAGAGCTAGCAGCAGGAATCAACTAATGGGCCGGGTTCAGTCCTCACTATATGCAACGACAATACCAATGGCCATACCTGTAACCCCTCGCTTAATATGCTGTTCACTGCGTCTCGGGTTTTCCTCATGTTGTGAAGCGCTGGAGAAACTCCTACTAGTCCTACGGCCACAGCTGCTACCTGCGCGTTCTGCGCATCTTGAGCGTTCTGCTTGAGGTTAAATTTTGGTGACATATAACAAACTCTTGGGAGTAATGCTTACACCGCTGACCGAAAACGACAGCGTCACAGAGACCGGTAAGCCCTCAAAGTGGCCATCGGCTACAGATGTCACGTCATATAGACTGCTGAGTATCTACTTTATTTCACACATAATTAGACTTTACCGGTTATTTCATCCTCGTTTAATGCAATGTCATTCAAGTTGAAGTCGATACTTCCAACGCGTAAACGGTTTAATCCGAAAACATGAAGCTTGTACATCCTTATTTCAATTGAGCCGTTTGAATGAACGTTTCTGTCGAAGATATAATTAGGCTATGTAGAAAATAATGCAACTGGGGCTCACAGTGGCTGGAAATGCTGCCAGCGAAAGGTTCGAACTTGGGTGATACGACCATTCGTTTCGCGAACTTTCTCGTTGTTATACAGTAGCTTAAAGGCGACTGAATGTTTGGGTGGACTCTGAAAAGCAGCTTCAATCGCTGTGCGTCCAAGTTCGTAAGTATGATCTGTAGAATAAACAAATAAAATAGTACAACCTTCGATACGAAGGGGAAAGCTGCGTGGAGCATCGCGGCAGTTAGTCATTGGTCTCTCAGAGGCGACGAGACTGACCTATGATGCCCTCCATTCGCAGAGGATTGCATTCCGAGAGTGATGGTTAGGTATCAAGAATTAGGCGCTGGTCGGTCGTTCACCCTTACAAGTACAAATTCCGGACTTGAGCACTGCCCTTGGCTGCAGGTCACGAGTTTTCGGGGCCAGACCCAAAAATGAATTTCGACCGCAAATATAACTCCAATAATAATTAGAATTTTGTAAATGAGAAAATACTCGCGGAGAGAAGTCATTCCACCCATTTGAACGACTCTCGTAAACGTAATGAGATAACGCGCTGGTTAGAACCGAGTCGGCCCGCACGCGCCTACGTCATGTGCACGTGATCTTCCACACAACAATGCCTCGTCTTTCACGTTGCCCCTTTCGTCGTCTCGAGTAGCTCATGTATCTCGCCTGCCTACACACAGCTGCCAACATAACCTTTAAGTTTGAGGTGTTGCTGGACTAACTGTACCGCCCAACCGTGTCTTGGATGACGGCTGTTGGGACCATAAACTCAGCCGTCCTAGATCGATCCCAAGGCCAACGAGATCAGGTAAGTAGGTGTATATGGGCACCTCTAAAAAGCAGTAGATACATGATCACCAAAACCGTACGTAAAC